>CM059201.1:1986368-2040227 GCA_030323885.1 Branchipolynoe longqiensis
AGTGTCAGGATAATGTGATATATTATTAGGTCATGGCCTGATCTCCCAGTGGGGCAGCACTATAAAGTCGCCATGAGTGTGCATGATCACAAGTCAGTATCCATCCTGATATGACCTCAGATGTTGCTAGGACGTAAGACAAACAAACAAACTTAGTCTTAGAGAGGACGCTCTATTCAGTTTACATTATTGATCATTATTATCATTATCATTAATCAGATCGGCACAAGGCTAGGTGGATCCTGTCCAGGAGCTTCACTGAAGACATGCCGGATGGCATGGCCTATCACTGAGACCAGACGGGGTAGCCGAATGAGTAGAGCATCCGTCTCCTGTTTTGGGAGATCGGGAGATGCGAACCCATGAGTTTGTGGGTTCGAATCCTGGTCGAGTCAAACCAATGACTTAAAAATTTATACTTGTCACTTCATAGCCTGGCGCTCGGCATTATTAGGATAGGGAAAGGACTGGTTGGGTCAGTGTCAGGATAATGTGACTGAGTGGGATATCAGGTCGTGGTGCTGGTCGCCTGGTTTCCCAGTGTGGCAGCACTATAAAGTTGCAATGAGTGTGCACTGTCACAAGTCGGTACCCGTCCTGATATGACGTTAGATGTTGCTAGGACGTAAACCAACAACATACAAACAAACAGTCTATCACTGAACCAGGACCGGACGCAGTGACCGAATCGACAAAGCGCAGGCTTCCCGTGCAGAAGGTTGAGAGTTCGAATCATAGCCGAGTCAAACCACTGGCTTATAAAGTTTATACTTGTCGCTACCTTGCCTGGCGCTCGGCATTAATAGGATCGGACAAGGACTGGTTAGCAGAGTATCAGGATAATGTGACTGTGTGGGATATCGGATCATAGTGTCAGTGGCCTGGTCTCCCAGTGGGGCAACACTATGAAGTCGCCATGAGTGCGCACTGTCACAAGTTGGTATTCGTCCTGATATGACCATAGATGTTGTTAGGACGTAAAACAGCAAAACAAAACATACATAATAAAAGGCCAACTTTAGAGATCTATTTGGAGGGGACACATTGCAAAATTATTTCCCCTCTTCCCTCCCCTCCCTTCCCTTTCCTTCCCCTTCGCCCCCCTCTCCACCCCTCCTCTCCTTCTCCTCCCCCTACCCATCCCCTCCACCCCCTCCTCTCCCTGCCCATCCCCCTTCTCTCCCCTCCTTCCACCATCGCCCCCTCACCCCCCACCCCACCCTCACTTCAGTAGCGAGGCGACCAGGCAGCTACCTGCCCATCAACCATTTTACCGCTGCCAGGTGTGTGGCCAGATTTCACACCTGATTCAGCGCGCTGAGTGTGAATCTCACACCTGCCCATTGACCCAACACCTCACACGGACCGCCCCCCGTGACCCCGCCCTGACCCACTCGTCACTCACCAACCGGCCTCTAACTCAATTACACCCTCAGAATCAGGCCGCCGCCCCCTCCCCCTCCTTCTCCCCCTTCTCCCCCTTCTCCGTCCTCCGTCCTCCGCCTCCCCTCCCTCCCATCCCCCCTCTCTCCTTCCCCTTCCCCTCCCCTCCCCGCCCTCCCATTCCCCCACTACCCCTCTCCTTCCCCTTCCCCTTCCCCTCCCCGTCCCCCTCTCTCGCCGTCGCCCTTCCCCTCCCCTTCCCCCCCTCTCCCTCCCATTCCCCCCACTTCCCTTCCCCTCTCCCCTTCCCCGTCTCCTTCCCCTCCCCTTCTCCCTTCTCCTTCCCCTATCCTTCCCCTTCCCCTGCCCCTCCCCCGCCCCCTCCTCTCACCAATCCTCTCCCCTGTCCCCTCCCCCCTCCCCTCTCCTCTCCCCCTCAACCTCCCCCTGCCACACTCCCTCCCCCCCCCCACTCCCGCCCCCTCCCCTCCCCACGCCCCACGCCCCATCCAGGTGCCTAAAGCGGTCTTTACTGCCATCTCACCCCCCCACCCCCCCCCCACACACGCACACAGTTCACACTCCTCCACAACATGTTGGCACATTCTCACCAAAGTGTCAATTTTAAACGGGATTGAGAAGAGTGAATTTATTTTTTATTTAACTCCAAACTCCGAATAAACTATCAAATTGTCCAAACCTGAAACACTCACCTATATTCGACCCTACAATATCTGACTGAGACACTGACACAACACTGGCACACTCATTGAACATTTCTTGCAGTTTGGTAGCTCCTGTGCTATCTATGGCTGACTGCGATATTTGAAAATGGGCACACAAAGCCGGCGCTACAGATTTTTAATTTGTGGCATTTCCAGAACTAATTTAGTAATTGTCGTCTGCCTCCAATCTAATTCACAGAAACTAGTCATCATTTTCTCTTTCAAAGTCAGTTGCTTTTCGCTAATTGAGCAGGTGGCTCGCGCTAATGTTGAATTGGACGCTGCTTGACAGTAGTGGCAGCAGACGACATTCATTCAGTTGTCGTCACAGACAACGAACGCTACCGGTCTGGTATGCTGATTGGTTGGTTGTTGGGGCTTTACGTCTTGGCAACATCTGAGGTCATATCAAGGCGGGTACCGACGTGTGACAGTGGTTGTTTGTTGGAGTTTTACGTCCTAGCAACATCTAAGGTCATATCAAGGAGGGTGCCGGCGTGTGACAGTGGTTGGTTGTTGGAGCTTTATGTCTTGGCAACATCTAAGGTCATATCAAGGCGGTTACCGACTTGTGACAGTGGTTGGTTGTTGGAGTTTTACGTCCTAGCAACATCTAAGGTCATATCAAGGAGGGTGCCGACATGTGACAGTGGTTGGTTGTTGGAGTTTTACGTCCTGGCAACATCTAAGGTCATATCAAGGAGGGTGCCGACGTGTGACAGTGGTTGGTTGTTGGAGTTTTACGTCCTGGCAACATCTAATTTGGTGGGCGATAATAAGGCTGTGTCAGGGTGTCTAAGTCATGTTCTGACCAGACGGGATGGCCGAATGAGTTGAGCGGCCGAATGAGTTCAGCGTCCGTCTCCTGTTTTGGGAGATCGGGGATCCGAATATATGGGTTCATGGGTTTGAACTCTTGTCGAGTCAAACCAATAACTTAAAAATTATCAGGATAGAGCAAGGATTGGTTTGACTCAGTGTCAGGATAATGTGACTGAGTGGGATATCAGGTAATGGTGCTGGTGGCTTGGTCTCCCAGTCGGGCAGCACTATAAAGTTGCCATGAGTGTGCACTATCACAAGTTGGTACCCATCCTGATATGACCCTAGATGTTGCTAGGACATAATACAACAAACAAACAATCAACGGCGTGGTGGCCGAATCGGTAGAGGACAGGCCTCCGCGTGCGGAAGATCGGGAGGTCGCGAGTTCGGTTCCCGGTCGAGTCAAACCGATGACTTAAAAATCGATACTTGTCGCTTCTTAGCCTGGTACTCGGCATTATTAGGATAGGGCAAGGGCTGGTTAGCTAGGTCTCAGGATAATGTGACTGAGTGGGATATCGGGTCATGGTGCTGGCAGCCTGATTTCCCAGTGGGGCAGCACTATAAAATCGCATGAGTGCGTACAACTCGGTACCTATCCTGATATGACATTAGGTGTTGCTAGGATGTAAAACAACAACAAACAAACGGCGTCTTGTATTCTCAGGTGGTCAGCCATCTAAGTACTGACAAAGTCAATGTTTCTTAATGTTGTATAAATCTGATGGTTTTGTATTTCAGACATACTTTTTTTTAGATATAAATATTAGATTAATCGTTACAATTGACATTGCATTAGATTATGGTCAATTGTACAGTATGGCCCCGTTACAATGTCATCGTTCAGGTCCATATAATGCGATCATGAAAAAAAAAAAGGGGGTCTCGCTAAATTGGGGTTCAGTTTGCTGAATTACCTTTGAATTAAAGCACTTTGGGGCCAATGAATCATAGCGTTATATCCGAGTTTGCATTTAACCAGGGCGCATTATAATGGGGGTTCACTGTATTATAAATGGCTCTCTTTTATCATTTGCAGGTGAGTTTAGCAGTTTCCCAGTTGTGTCCGTTAAAGCGAGGCTGTGGTATGTATATAGTATGCATCTATGGTATGAGAGCAACTGGCCTTTGATGACACTGTAAGTTATACTCAGGGGTGGAAATCCAAATTGGCAGAGATGGAGGGCACGGGGAATCAAACCACCAACCTTCGGATTAGGAGTCAGACCTAGAAAGAAGTCAGACACTCTAACCACTCGGCCACACAGAACTCCAGAGCCTAGATTAAATTACCTAACCTAGGACACTGATTTGGATCTGGCGGGCGTTCTTTCAGAGACAAAAGACTCTTTTTAAGGCATGCCATTTTATCCCACTTCTAATTGCAGTTTCATTGTGAAATCAATCCGATAAATGGCAATTAAGGTCAAAGTAATGCTATAATGAATGGAGAGGGACTTAGATCGTATTCCCAAAGCTCATTTGCTGCATTGTCTTTAGACTTAGCTGGAGTTCTTTCAATGGACCAATTATTAGGGCAATCCCAGGACGTGGGCCGGAAGGGCGGGTGGGTGCGCGCGCAGGGACGCTCTGATTACTATGTAATTAGGTCACGGTATGCGCTAATTGGGCTGCGTCGGCGGAGCACAAAGACGCTACCTGTTTGGGATTACAGGACGCCAGGTCACGTGACATCCTTGTAAGGATTCGATGTGACGTCAGAGGAAGCGGAGGGCGTGCTTGTGGCTTGCGTGAGTCAGTAGCCGATTTTGGACTCGGTATTTGTTGTATTGTATGTCGGTGGACCCGGTGTCGCAGTTTCAGTTCTCAAGCAGTTGCAGTTCGCAACATTGCTTCTGCGCATGCGTCAAAGCATCTGCGCATGCATCAAAGCATCGTCTGCGCATGTGTCAACATTAGCCCAATTTAAACCATCGCCGATCGCCGCAAATCGCTGTCACTATAGTGTCAGTGTGACTAACCTTATAAATTTAATATAATCTTTTCGGTAAACATGTTTTCTATATGTGTAACAAGCGATTTGTTTCTAGGTGGTGTGGTTTTAGAGATATTTCACTTTTTCTACATGAAGATTGCTCACGACCATTGACAATGCCTTGAGTTTGGCAGTACGCGCAGTGCAAAACATTATTCAAAATTAATAGAAATCCAGAACCCTAACCATATCAATTTAATGTTTTCTATATGTGTACCAAGCGATTTGTTTCTAGGTGGTTTGGTTTTAGAGATATTTCACTTTTTCTGTGTGAAGATTGCTCACAACCATTGACAATGTGCAGACGATGCCATTAGATGTTGACGCATGCGCAGAAGTGATGTTGAGAACTGCAACTGCTTGAGAACTGAAACTCCAACACCGATGTTGCGGTTTCCGAGGCACACCAGTTTGCCAGGGAGACATCGCTTCTGCGCATGCATCAAAATCAAAGAGCGTCGTCACTAACCTTATAAATTTAATATAATGCTTTTGGTAAAGATGTTTTCTATATGTGTACCAAACGATTTGTTTCTAGGTGGTATTTGACTTTTTCTGTATGAAGATTGCTCACGACCATTGACAATGCCTTGAGTTTGACAGTATGTGCAGTGCAAAACGTTAGTTTTATTCAAAATTAATAGAAATCCAGAACCCCAACCATATCAATTTAATATAGTCTTTTTGGTAAACATGTTTTTTACATGTGTACCAAACGATTTGTTTCTAGGTGGTGTAATTTGAGAGATATTTGACTTTTTCTGTATGAAGATTCTGCTCACGGCCGTTGACAATGCATTTGAATGGATGTGTCCCTGGCAAACTGGTGTCCCTCGGAATCCGCAACACCGGCTTAGTAAATCAAATGTAGGGAATAGCCGAATGAGTTGAGCTTCCGTCTCCTGTTTTGGGAGATCGGGGGATCCAAACCCATGGGTTGGTGGGTTCAAACCCTGGTCGCCTCAAACCAATGACTTACAAATTTATACTTGTCAATTCTTCGTCAGGCGTTCGCCATTATTAGGATATGGCAAGGACTGGTTGGCTCAGTGTCAGGATAATGTGACTGCGTGGGATGTCATGTCCTGGTGCTGGTGGCCTGGTCTCCCATTGGGGGAGCAATATAAAGTCGCCATGAGTGCACTATTTACTTGCTTGTTTGTTGGGGTTTTGCATCCTTGCGACATCTAAGGTCATATCAGCATGGGTACCGACTTGTGACAGTGCCCACTCATGGCGACTTTATAGTGCTGCCTCACTGGGAAATCAGGGCGCCGGCACCATGACTCAATATCCCACTCAGTCACATTATCCTGATACTGATCTAACTAGTCCTTGCCCTATCCTAGTAATGCCGAGCATCAGGCTAGGTGGCAACAAGTATCAATTTTGTGTCATTGGTTTGACTCGGCTGGGATTTGAACTCCTGACCTCCCATACAGGAAACCGGCGTTCTCGAGATTCGCCCACCGCCTCCCTTTATATACAGTATATATATAATATATATAATATATATATGTATATATAATATAATATACATGTATATACATTATACTAGTTACTATATATAGTTTCCTTAATATCAGGCTAATCTTGCTGAGTATGATTTCATCAGGTCATGGGCCTGGCCGACCGTTCTCCAAATGAGGCAGCACTATAAATAAAATCACGAGTCGTTAAAGCTGCATAGTCATTAGAGTCATTAAAGCTGCATAGTCCGATGAAGCATCAAATTTTCGAAACCAAAACAATTATCTAGATTTGATCCTACATATCTACCTTAGATACTGATGCAGCTATTAAGCATTTGTTGCCGTATAGAAGGGAATACGGAGGTGTTTGATAGAAACTGTTACTGCTGAAGCCTATGGTGTCAGAGTTTTGGCATGCTTGCCAAAACTAATTTGGCACGTTTATAATTCAAATATCTCACAAGTTAGCCATTTAAAATAAAAGTTACTTCAAACTAAAGTAAGGTGGATAATACTATCAATTTAATATATTTATCACAGAAAAATGGCCGAAACTCAGGGCCATCGGCCTATGCAACTTTAAGTGCACCATATATAACCTTACCTGTTTGTTTGTTGTTGGTTTACGTCCTAGCAACATCTAAGGGCATATAACCTTAGATGTTGCATGGATGAACGCCATCCCATCAGACAATCTGGCCATGGGTCGTAAGTTTAATTGGCATGTGCTTGGAAGATGGTGCTGCGGTTACCCTCTCCTGGGAGTGGGCCTCGCGTGCAGGAGATCAGGGGCCATATGCATGAAGCGGTGTTAGCGGCGTGTGGTGTTACCCGTCTAACACCGGGTAGCTATCACCGGTTATCAGGGGCGTCGCGAAGTATGTCACACCATATGCATGGTGGCCTAAACGGTTTGTGTTAGCTATACATGAATTAATTTATACATTATAGAAATCTCTCTCAGCCTGTTGCCGGCGAGCACCTGGTTGGGCCTAATATATTGCCTTCTCTACCCACCGGGAACCAGCGCGCTTGTTACTGTGGGGGCGGCGGTGGCGGGGGTTGCTTGAATTCGTCGATTCGACAACATTAATATCGCCGCTGATATAGCGGCGGCGTTAATATTGCTTCGAATTTAGGGTTAATTTCATGAAATTTCACTTATTGTGTATGTAATTCTGTTAAATATGATAGCATTGAATAGATTTGGCTCTAATATATCGCCAGCGGCGGGTGGGGGCGATTTGTTTTGTTTACATTCATCGATTCGACAGTATGAATATCGCCGCCAATGCAGTGGCGGCGTTAATATCACTTCGAATTTAGGGTTAATTTCATGAAAGGTCACTTATTGCGATTTGGCCCTAACCTAACACTAACACCACTGTAAACCTGCTATGGGCTGGTGTTAGAATCTCCAACTTTAAACTCGCGGTATTGGTCTAACACTGCTCCATGCATAGCGACTTTTCGGCGCTAAACCAGAAATCCCGCCCTAACCGTGGTTTGGCTCGCTAACACCGCTCCATGCATATAGGCCCAGGAGTTTGGTTCCAGGTCGAGTCAAACCAATGACTTTAAATTAAAATTTATACTTGTCGCTTCCTAGCCTGGCGCTCGGCATTAATAGGATAGGGAAAGGACTGGTTGGCTCAGTGTGAGGATAATGTGACTGAGTTGAATATTGGGTCATGATGTCGATGACCTGATTTCCTGGTGGGCCAGCACTATAAAGTCGGCACGAGTGTGCACTAGCACAAGTCGGTATCCGTCCTAATATCGCCGTAGATGTTGCTAGGACGTAAAACAACAACCAACAACAATAACCCTCCCCTGGTGCTAGATCTGTTAGTGTTACCTAAATCGCCGAGTGACCCGCTGTGATTGGGGTAAGTCCTCTTTGATGTTCAGCCACATCCGGTGGGGGGTGGGGATGGGGGGAAGCATGTTTAATCTAATTAACGACCTCAGATCTAAGCGAAGATCTGGACACTTGCATCAGCGGATAAAGCTTTACATGGTTGGTTTGGTTGTAGGAGTTTAACGTCCTGGCAACATCTAAGGTCATATCAGGACAGGTACCGATTTGTGACAGTGCGCACTCATGGCGACTTTATAGTGCTGCCCCACTGGGAAATCAGGCTGCCGGCACCATGACCCGATATCCCACTCAGTTACATTATCCTGACACTGAGCCAACCAGTCCTTGCCCTATCCTATTAATGCCGAGCGCTAGGCTAGGAAGCGATAAGTATCACTTATATAATAAGTCATTGGTTTGACTCAACGGGGAATAACTCCCGATCTCCTACGCGAGAGGCCCGCGCTCTACCGATTCGCCCACCGAGCCCGGTCTTACAAGTTACAGGGCTAGGTATATTTATTTAACAGGGTAATTTTTCTCCAGTTCGGGGTTACTAGAGGTACATATATATATGTAAGCAAGCGAAGGGCAGTAAATGAAGGTAAAGCCGATATCAGTTTATTCAATGCACAAGCATAATGAAGTTATGATAACAATCGTCCGTAAGAATAGCAGAGATGCACAAACATCAACATCATAGCAGTATATAACATGAGTCGAACAATGTCGGTAATCAATCATGTAACAAATAATCAAATGAATATCAAGTGAATATCATAATGAATATCGACTGACATCTGGCTGGGCCAATGCCCTACCGGGAAAAAGGAAGAGAAAAAAACCACGTTGTTGCACGCGGTGCGTCAGGAGTCCGAGTGAGCGCACCTTGGTCGGCAACAGGCAGCTGTACATGCAGCGCCAAAAGCACCCCTGGGTTCAAACCCGGGAACTACAATAGTATCAACAATGGAAAAGTAGTACAGCCGGAGTCTGCTTGCCTTACTTTGTATACGAGTTATATATCTTGACTTGAAATGAAGCTAGATAGAATCATCACCATCATAATCGTCATCGTCATCATCATCCCCACCACCACTACCACCAATCTATTAAAGTTGCATAGTCCGATGGTTTTGAGTTTCTGACATTTTCTGAGATAACTACATTAGGTTGATCGTTATAATGTACCTTACTTTAGCTTGAAGTAACTTTTATTTTAAGTGGCTAACTTTTTAGATATTTGAAGTGCAACCGTGCAAAATTTATTTTGGCAAGCACGTCAAAACTCTGATACCATAGGCTTCTGCAGTAATGGGTTCTATTAAATTGCCTCAGTATTCCCTTCTCTGTGGCGATAAATGCTCAATAAGTGCCTCAGTATCTAAAGTTAGATATCTAGAATTAAATCTAGGTGATTCTGTTTTGAAAATTTGATGTTTCATCGGACTATGCAACTTTAAAAGTTGTATAGTCCGATGAAAACATCAAATTTTCAAAACCAAAACTCTTATCTAGATTTGATTCTACATATTCAACTTAGACACTGGTGCACTTATTAAACATTTGTAGCTGCATAGAAGGGCATAATTAATAAGTCAATTAATAGAACCCGTGACTACTGAAGTCTATGGTGTCAGAGTTTTGGCGTGCTTGGCAAAATTATTTTGGCATGTTTTGACGTCAAATATCCCCAAACTTAGCCATTTAAAATCAAAGTTACTTCAAACTAAAGTAAAATAGATTATAACGATTAGTATAATATATTTATCTCAGAAAATAGCAAAAACTCAAAAGCATCGGTCTATGCAACTTTAAATTGCATCCGTATTCCCTTCTGTGTGGCGATAAATGCTTAATAAGTGCCTCAGTATCTTAAGTTAGATATCTAGAATTCAATCTAGGTGATTTTGAAAATTTGATGTTTCATCGGACTATGCAACTTTAACCTCGAGTCCCATTGGGCACCACACATGACTTTGCGACCAGTTTTCTCCTGTGACCCCCCCCCCCCCCTCCAGTTCTCCTCTGTCCTCTGGGATTTGCGAAAAGGCACAGTTACAGGGGGAAGAACACAAGGTGGACACAAGAAAGGGAGGGGTGGGAAGACCGCATCAGGGCCTGGAGTTTGGCGAGTCCTAGAGGGCAGTGGTCCACAACTGGTTCATCAAAGGCTGTGGTATGTGTTTTCCCGTCTGTGGGAAAGTGAATATAAAAGGCCCCTTCTTGCTTATCGGAATGAGTAGCCAATGTGGCGATGGCGGGTTTCCACCAAAGAAATATGTCAGGATCACCATATGTTTGACGTCGAATAGTTGATGATAAAAATCAATATGCTCTAGAGGCGTCGTTAAATAAAGGAGACTTTCCCTTTTGGCAATGCCCAGAGGGAAGTGGAGAAAACTTTTTGCAACGTCATCTGGGGTGATGAGTTTCAATTTTGTAAGTCATTGGTTGGACTCGGCCGGAATTCAAACTCCCGACCTCCCATAATATTCCGCACGGGAAGCCTGCGCTCTACCGATTCGACCATCGCATCCGGTGTGGTGGTTGTATTAGTAAGGGCGGGGGGGGGGGGGAGGAGTGTGGTGAGGGGGGGCGGTTGCACATCTCCACCCCTTTTCACTTGCTATCCGGACCGCACTTTTCCACACCTCTCTATCTCCTCTCTGCTGGCTTTGCTCCTCATTGATAATGTCTGAGAAGAATTCCAGGAGGGGGAGCCCGCCAGCATTTCACTTTCTACTCTTACTCTGTCCATGTCTTTGGCTCGCTGGCTGGTCACCATAGAGCAAATAAACATGGTCCTTTGACTCTACTCTCCTCATTTCTCTTTCCTATACTCTACCATTTTGTTAAAATCCTCCCGGGCTTACTTCTCCCCTTGATCAAGTCAGTTGTTTGCTTGGGTGGGGCCCTTTACCTTATCGTTTCTCTCGCTTTGTTCTTGTTGCTGGAACTGCTGGACCTACCTTTACCCGTCTCTTCCTCCTAAACCCTTCCTGCTGTTGACTGGATACGAGTGCTGTGCTATCCGGGACCGGCATGATTTGGAGCCACCCCAACGATTCGTTCTTTAATTGTTGTAAAGACATCCCCAGCTTCTACAACAGTCCCACCGGAAGATTAATAATCTTCAACCAAAGATTGGACCGATTTATCGGTACCTCTCTATATTGCTGCAGTTCTGCAGCCGGTAACCGTCATCAGGTTACGAATCCCCCAGAAGTCAAGTCCACCCCTTTGGTGTTTGTGAAGCTTTAGTCCACCCCTTTGGTGTTTGTGAAGCTTTAGTAAGTGGGACCCTAGCCTCCCTTTGAACTTGTCCAAGTGACACCCCAACGTGACCTCCCGCAGCCTCTCTTTGAGCGCCGCAACGACCTTGTCACCATCACACCGAACCTTCCCGCAAGGTCACTTCACAAGCAAGGTCACGTGCGAAGCTGTCAAGGTCAATTAACAGGTCATTTGAAGGTCGTCGACCATGATGGGTTGTGACGTCAGCGTCGCGGGCCCCCTAGGCCAGATGAGGTTGGTTGTTGGAGTTTTACGTCCTGGCAACGGGCCAGCTGAGGTTTTTCGACTGACGCGCATCAATCTCCGGCCGAGGTTTGGTGCGTCTGTTTATTTTAGGAGTGTGGGTGGGGGTGGAGGTGTGTGTGTTGTGTGTGGGTGGGTGTGTAGGGATGTGTGGTTGGGGTGTAGGTGTGTGTGTTGTGTGTGGGTGGGTGTGTAGGGGTGTGTGGTTGGGGGTGTAGGTGTGTGTGTTGTGTTTGTTTGTTTGTTGTTGTTTTACGTCCTAGCAACATCTAAGCTCATATCAGGACGGGTACCGACTTGTGACAGTGTGCACTCATGGCGACTTTATAGTGCTGTCCCACTGGGAAACCAGGCCGCCAGCACCATGACCTGGTATCCCACTCAGTCACATTATCCTGACACTGAGCAAACCAGTCCTTGCCCTATCCTAATAATGCCGAGCGCCTGGCTAGGAAGCAACAAGTATCAATTTTAAAGTCATTGGTTTGACTCGACCGGGATTCGAACCCACGACCCCACGATCTACCAGCACGGGAGACGGACGCTCTAACTCATTCGGCCATCCCGTCTGGTCGCGTGTGTGTTGTGTGTGGGGGTAGGTGTGTGTGTTGTGTGTGGGTGTAGGTGTGTGTTGTGTGTGGGTGGAGGGTGTGCGGAGTGTGGTTGTGGTGTAGGTGTGTGTGGTGGGAGTGTAGGTGGGTGGGTGGTATGTGGGTGGGGTGTTGTGGTGTGTGGGTGGGGGTGTAGGTAGGTGTGGGTGGGGGTGTATGTGTGTGTGTTGGGTGTGGGTGGGGGTGTAGGTGTGTGTTGTGTGTGGGTGGGGTGTAGGTTGTGTGTGTTGTGTGGGGGTGTAGGGTGTGTTGTGTGTGGGTGGAGGGTGTTGCGGAGTTGGTTGTGGTGTAGGTGTGTGTGGTGGGAGTGTAGGTGGGGGGTGGTATGTGGGTGGGTGGGTGGTATGTGGGTGGGGTGGGTGGGTATGTGTGTGTGGTGGGAGTGTAGGTGGGTGGGTGGTATGTGGGTGGGGTGGGTGGTATGTGGGTGGGGTGGGTGGTATGTGGGTGGGGGTGTAGGTGTGAGTGGTGGGAATGCAGGTGGGTGTGTGGGTGGTGTGTGGATGTGGGTGTGTGGGTGTGGGTGTAGGTGTGTGTGGTTGGGGTGTAGGTGGGTGTGTTCTGTGTGGATGGGGGTGTAGTTGTGTGTGGTTGGGAGTGTTGGTGTGTGTGGTGGGAGTGTAGCTGGGTTTGTACGGGGTGTGTGGTGGGTGTGTAGAGGGTGTGGTGGTGGTGTCGAGGTGTTGTGATGGTTTTGGTGTGTTTGGTGAGCGTGTGGGGGTTTAGGTGTGTGTGTGTGGTAGGGCTGTAGGGGGTAGTGGGGGTATAGGTGTATGTGGTGGGGGTGTATGTGGGTCTGTATGGGGGGGGGTGTTTTGTATGTGGGGGTGTAGGGGGTAATGGGGGTATAGGTGTGTGTGTGGTGGGGGAGGGGGTAGATAGGTGTGTGGGGAGGGTTTTGGTGGGTGGTGTATGTGGGGGTGTAGGGGGTAATGGGGGTATAGGTGTGTGTGGTGGGTGTGTAGATGGGTGTGTGGTGAGGGTTTCAGTGTGTGATGGGTGTGTAGGTGGGTATGTATGGGGTGTGGTGATGGTTTTGGTGTGTGGTGTGGTGTAACACTAACAGGTTCTTTTTAAATTGACTCATTATTCCCTTCTAAGTTCTATGAAACAACACCAGACGGGATGGCTCAGTGAATTAGAGCATCCGTCTCCCGTGCTGGTAGATCGTGGGTTCGAACCCTGGTTGAGTCAAACCAATGACATAAAAATTGATACTTGTCGCTTCCTAGCCAGGCGTTCGGCATTAATAGGACAGGGCAAGGACTGGTTAAGTCAGTGTCAGGACAATGTGACTGAGTGGGATATCGGGTCATGGTGATGATGGCCTGATCTCCCAGTGAGGCAGCACTATAAAGTCGCCATGAGTGCACACTGTCACAAGTCGGTACCCATCCTGATATGACCTTAGATGGCCTTGGATGTTGCTAGGACGTACAAACAAACATTTAAAAAACTAAAACACATAACTAGATTTGATTTGTCATAACTAACTTAAGCCCATGACCTGGTATCCCACTCAGTCACATTATCCTGACACTGAGCACACCAGTCCTTGCCCTGTCCTAATAATGCCGAGCGCCTGGCTAGGAAGCGACAAGTATAAATTTTAATGTCATTGGTTTGACTCGACCAGGGGTCGAAGCCACGATCTACCAGCACGGGAGACGGACGCTCTAACTCACTCGACCATCCCGTCTGGTTTTGTTTCATAGAACATAGATAGAAGGGAATAATGAGTCAATTTTAAAATAATCAGTCAATTTAAAAAGAACCTGTTAGTGTTACTGCGATAGCCTATGGTGTTAAGAGTTTTGACGTTCTTGGCAAAATTATTTATAATATCCCCCCCCCTTTTTTTTTAAATAAAAATTGTACACCCACTCCTCTTTTCCTTTTTTTTCTTTAAAAAAAAGTGGGGGTCAAAATAGTTGTTATCTGCAATCAAGTGATCAATTAATCAATCCTTATCGTTGGAAATCTCTACCATTTGATCTGCATTGCTGTAGTTTTTCTGATTTAATTAGACAGCTCAGTATAGAGTCCCGTTGGGGCAGAACTATAATTTAGCATAACGCCATGAATTACCAGAAGTAGGTTCCCCTCCTAGTGTGACCGTAGGTGTTGCTGAGACGCAAAACCCCAATAAGCTAGATGCAGAACTATAATTTAGCATAACGCCATGAGTGCGCATTACCAGAAGTAGGTTCCCCTCCTGGTGTGACCGTGGGTGTTGCTGAGACGCAAAACCCCAATAAACTAGATGCAGAACTATAATTTAGCATAACGCCATCAGTGCACATTACCAGAAGTAGGTTCCCCTCCTGGTGTGACCGTTGGTGTTGCTGAGACGCAAAACCCCAGTAAACTAGATGCAGAACTATAATTTAGCATAACGCCATCAGTGCACATTACCGTTGGTGTTGCTGAGATGCAAAACCCCAGTAAACTAGATGCAGAACTATAATTTAGCATAACGCCATCAGTGCACATTACCGTAGGTGTTGCTGAGACACAAAACCCCAATAAACTAGATGCAGAACTATAATTGAGCATAACGCCATGAGTGCGCATGACCAGAAGTAGGTTCCCCTCTTGGTGTGACCGTGGGTGTTGCTGAGATGCAAAACCCCAGTAAACTAGATGCAGAACTATAATTTAGCATAACGCCATGAATTACCAGAAGTAGGTACCCCTCCTGGTGTGACCGTAGGTGTTGCTGAGATGCAAAACCCCAATAAGCTAGATCACACCGGTGTGGCGGTTTCAGCGCCCGGTCAGTTTCAGTGCCCTGCCGTGGCTTCTGCGCATGCACGGATTTTAAGAGATGGTCAAAACACCCGTGACCTCGCCGGCTACAAGCTCAGCTGTAACTATCGCTGGTGCCCGGCAGTGTTAGGGACCGATTAGGCCGAAATCTATTGAATGCGATCATATTTAACAGAATTACATACTCAAATAATGAAATTTAATTAAATTAACCTTAAATTCCAAGCGATATTAACATAGCAGCTAGATCGGCGTCGAATCGCCGAGTGTAAACAAATCAAATAGCAGTGCTCGCTGCAACATGCGAAAATCCGCGCCTGCGCAGAAGCCACGGCAGGGTGCTGAAACTGACCGGGCGCTGAAACCGCCACACCGGGGTTTAATGTATAGTTTCGGAAACGATATCGATGGCGCTGCACTGTGCTCCCCCTCTGGGGCAACCGGTTGCACTTGACAGCGCCGAACAGGACAAGGGGGTGCGCGCGCACAACAGCCTGAAAGCCACCGCGCATGCGCGTCCGCCATTGGCCTTTTGTCAGCCCAGATTGGTCAGTCCGCGCACACAAAGAGCGGGCTTCGCACATAAAAGAAGCGACACATTACGCGTCCACTGCGCGCCTGGCGTCCAGTGTTCGGCCTGATGGGTTTACGTGGGTCTTAACGGGGGATTACATTAACCTCTTTATTATTCACCCTCCCACCCTCCCACCCTCCCACCCTCCCACCCTCCCACCCTCCCACCTCGCCATTCACCCCAGCCCACTGTACCTATCAAACTGCGTTAAAATTGAAAAAAATTCGCTTCAGTAAATAATTCTGCTTAGTGAACCCCCCCCCCCCCACACACACACACACAATGTCCTCTTTTCGCTGAAACTATTTATTATTGTCGTGGCTTTTCAACAACAGCATAAACAACAACTAATGCCTGTTATATTATTTTTCTTCTTCAAGATATATAGATATGATTTGATCACTTATGACAAGATTATGAAGAGTTCAGGCGCAAAAAAAAGTAGTTTAAATAAAAGATTGTTACCTGAAAATAATTTTACCAAAAAAAACACATTTTCAATAATTCCACTTTTCATATGATCACATGGTTATGGAGCAATGAACAAAAGAGTAGGAATATATATTTTCTTTAACCCCTTTTTAGGTTTGATTCCAGTGTTTCTCTCCATTTTTGGATCGGCGTTTACGTGGTTTAGCGCCTGAACATATATTGTGTGACCAGACGGGATGGCCGAATGAGTTAGAGCGTCCGTCTCCCGTATTGGTAGATCGTGGAGTCGTGGGTTCGAACCCTGGGGGAGTCAAACCAATAACTTAACAATTTATACTTGTCACTTCCTAGCCTGGTGCTTGGCATTATTAGGATAGGGCAAGGACTGGTTGGCCCACTGTCAGGATAATGTGACTGAGTGGGATATCAGGTCATGGTGTTGGCGGCCTGGTCTTCCCGTGGGGCAGTACTATAAAGTTGCCATGAGTGCGCACTGTCACAAGTCGGTACCCATCCTGATATGACCTTAGATGTTGCTAGGACGTAAAACAACAACAAACAAACAATCATATGTTGTGATATATATTTGATAGATTAATTGTAATTTCCTCTTTTAAAATGATCACAAAGTATACAACTTACAAGTAGATTAAAGTTATGTATTCCGATGAATAAATAAAAATAGATATTTGTAACTATCTCGATTTTATTCTAGATATCTAACTCAAGTACGGGTGCGCTTATTAATATTAATAAACTTTTTTTGGCACACAGGAGGGAACGCTGAGGCAATTTAACAGAACCTGTTTCTGCAGAAGCCTATGTTGTCAGAATGTTGGCGTGCTTGCCCAAATTAATTTACCATGTTTGCACTTCAAATATCTCAAAAGGTAGCCATTTAAACTAAGAAAAGTTACTTCAAACTAGAGTAAGATAGATTATAGCGAGTAACCTAATATCTCAGAAAATGACAGAAACTGAAAACCATCGGAATATGCCACTTTAATTTGACTCGATACACCCTTCTATGTGGCAAGGTGTATCTGTAGAATAAAATTGAGATAATTACTTTGGTTTTGAAAATGTGATGTTTTCATTGGACTATGCAGCTTTAATAAAATGCCAGGAGCAGTCGATAACCTAGTGGTTTTTGTTGTTGTTTTAGGTCCTAGCAACATCTAAGGTCATATCAGGATGGGTACCGACGTGTGACAGTGTGTACTCGTGGCAACTTTTATAGTGCTGCCCCACTGGGAGACCAGGCCGCCAACACCATGACCTGATATCCCACTCAGTCACATTATCCTGACACTTTGCCAACCAGTCCTTGCCCTATCCTAATAATGCCGAATGCCTGGCTAGGAAGTGACAGGTATCAATTGTTAAGTCATTGGTTTGACTCGACCAGGGTTCGAACCAATGATCCCATGGTCTACCAACATGGGAGACGGATGCTCTAACTCATTCGGCCATCCCGTCTGTTTGTAACCTTGTGGAAATGCAGGCCTGTCTGGATTAGAACCTTTGCTTAGAAGTTAGAGAGGGCGGGGGTGGGGGTGGTTATAGGCGGGGCGGGGAGCGGGGGCGGGGAGCGGGGTACGGACGTGTATAGGGGGCGCTGCCGAAGATGGTTCTGGGTGACTAATACTGTAATAGTAAAGTAAAACCTCTCTAACCAACCACCTCCACAGATCGACCACTCCCCTATATCGATCGCTTTATTTGGGTCCCAAACGATCGCCCATACAATACCATTGTAACGATTTAAACAAATACTCCCTAAGCCGACAACCTCCCTAAATGGACCATTTAAAGTTGGTCCCATGGTCGGTCAATTTAGAGAGGTCTTACTGTAGTTGTGTTGGGCGTCTAGGGGGTAAGTGGACTGTCCGCTGTTAATGTGCACACTGTCGGCTACTTAGACCTCCACTGTTAACTGCTGAATGGACGCCATTGATATAATGACCCTTCAGTGTGCATTTTAAAACTCTGCCGCCAAGAAATTGCTCTACAAATAGGAGGATTCACTTTGCGCTTCTTAACTGAGCGCATTCGGGCATGTAGGGGCTGGCAGATGAGGGAGAGTGTGGGGTGTGGGGGGGGGGGAGGTGGAGGGGTAACTGAAGAATAAGCCAGTGATTGGCGCTTTGACGTCCTCGCCACCACCCGTCCTGATTTGACCTTAGATGTTGCCAGGACGTAAAACTCCAACAACCAACAAACCAAGCCTCGCCACCTCTGTGTGAGATATTTCTTCCCCTTCCCTAAGCTTCTCCTCATCATACTTCCCTTCTCTTCCCACTTTTCCATTCACCTTCGACCCCTTCCTCGTCCGCCCTCTTCTTCGACTTCCCTTCCACCCTTTTCTCTCCCCATACCACATCCTCCTCCTCCTCCTCCTCTTCCTCCTCCTCCTCATCATCATCCTCATCCTCATCATCCTCATCATCATCCTCCTCATCCTCCTCCTCCTCATCCTCCTCATCCTCCTCCTCCTCCTCCTCCTCATCATCCTCCTCCTCATCATCCTCATCCTCCTCATCCGCCTTTGCCCCCTCCTTTCCTTCTCCCTCTCCCTCTCCCCCTCCTCCCTTCCTCCTTCTACTTCCCCTACCTCCTATCCTCTTGTGTCCTCATCCCCTCTCTCCCTCTCTCCCTCTCTCCCTCTCTCCCTCTCTCCCTCTCTCTCCCTCTCTCTCCCTCCCTCTCTCCCTCCCTCTCCCTCTCTCCCTCTCTCCGCCCACCGCCCCGTCCCCTCACGCGCTTCGCCCCTCCTCCCTTCTCTTCCCCCACGTCCCTCTCCACCCCTTTCCCTTACTCCGCATTCCTCCCTTCTCTCCTCTCCCCTCCATCCACATCCCTTTCCCTGCCTCTCATCGTTCTCCCTTCCATTCCTCCTCGCCTCCACTTGCTCCCCTCCCCTTCCTCCCTCCTTCCTCCTTTCTTTCGCCCATCCTCCCTTCCCCCCCCCCCCCCCTCCCTCCCCTCCCCCCATACCCCTTCCCCTTTCTCCCCCCCCCCCCCACACCCCTCCCCGTCTCCCTCTCTCAGTGCCCTCCCCCATACCCCTCCCCTCCCTCCCCCACTCCCCTCCCCTCCCCCTTCCTTCTCCTTCCCTTCCCTCCCCCCATACCCCCCCCTCTCTTCACCTACGCCCTCCCCGTCTCCTCTCTGAGTGCTCTACCCCATATCCCTCCTTTCCCTCCCACACTCCCCTCTCCCTTCCTTCCCTCCCATACCCCATACCCCTCCCCCTTTCCCTCTCTGAGTGCCCTTCCATACCTCGATATGAGATCATTACAGTTTACACTCAGTGTGCGAAGTGTTCTACTTCTAAGTTCTAGGCGCCACGCCAACCTACAACCTCCCACCCCCCTTACCGACTCCCACCCCCACTCCCACACCCCGCCCGCCAGATGAGGTCATCAAGGGGTTTCGCCGGGAGCCCGAAATCTAATACGCAACAAGGGTGTAGGCCGGTACCAGCTCAGCCCCCAGGTGCCGCTGGTGCTTGCCTGTTTTACTAAGCCATGTGCCTAAATCCGGCCTGTTTTTACTAAACCCCCCGGTCTCCCATTGGGGCAGCACTATGAAGTCACCATGAGTGTGCGCTGTCACTAGTTGATTGATTGATTGGTGGTTGCTTTACGCTGTGTCGGCAGCATAGGCCATATTCGTGGCGAGAAATGTTTTTTTCTTTTTCAAACCATCGCTTTTTCATGTAAAAGCAGACAATCAATTATGTGCCAATAGACACTTATTAAATTTAAAATCTCACAATTATATATTTCTGGCCAAGGGAAACAAATTCCCGTAAAAAAAAGAAAAGTTTTATTAATAATTGTTAGAATTTATTTAGCAAACTATATGAGGTGGTAAAGACCAGCTGCCCTCAAAAATGCTAAAATGTTTTCTTGTTTTACTTTAGTAAAAAGGTCACGCATACTGTCTGCAGTGTAAAATTGTTGGCGCAGGGCCAAAAAATCAACACAACTTAGTAAAAATGTGTTTGCGTGTCAGCGGGGACTGACACCCAATACATTCAGGGCGAGGCTCACCCTTGAGCAGAAAAGCATGTGTAAGCCACAAGTGGCCAATACGGCAGCGGCTAAGGATCACTTGGTCCCGCCGACCTCCCGCATGAGTATGTTGTGGTTTTCCCACAGATGGTTCAATTTCTTTAAGTTTATTAATGTTTTCATCCCACTCATGTTGCCATTTGGATTTTATGTGGGTGGCTATTAGGGGTTTTAGATGTCACTAGTTGGTACCTGTCCTCTTATGACCTTGGATGTTTCCAGGAGGTAAAACTCCAACAACCAACCTACTAAAATCCATCATATTGGTAGTACAAGTCCTGGTATGGTCTTAGATGTTGCTAGGCTGTAAAACAACAACAGCCAACCAACCTCCTCCGGCCCTCTTAGAGGACCGGTGTTGGGTTCACAGGTGACCTTTTTCTCCCCGCCATACTGTCCACCCACATCTTTGCTCCCTCTCTCTTATGTCTCCGAACACTACCCACCGGAAACCAACTCACTCCCGCATGGGACTGCCTTTGGTAGTGCCCATACAGTGCTGCAGATTTGCAGCCTTTAGTGCGCCAACGCGGCTGAAAACTGCCCACGACAAAAAACAGTGATTCGATCGTTATTTGGTTACTTACACAACCAGGACTAACCATTGCAATGCGTCGCAAGGTAGACATACTGTTCTTCTTGGCATGCTTCTATTCGCAAAGGCACAACACGGTTTGAAAACTGATTGTATATATCTCTAGCTAAACAGAAGCGTCAGCAGAGCAAAGATGGTCTCCCTTCACCTACCAGACTCTTTGACTACAGCTACACACAATGTCCAACATGCCACTGCACACTTGCTATCCAGACCACACTTCATCCACACCTCTCTCTATCACCTCTCCGCTGGCCTTGCTCCTCCTTGATATTGTCTGAAAAGAGTTCCAGGAGGGGGAGCCCGCCAGCATTTCACTTTCTACTCTTACTCTGTCCGTGTCTTTGGCTCGCCGGCTGGTCACCATAGAGCAAATAGACATGGTCCTTTGACTCAACTCTCCTCATTTCTCTTTCCTATACTCTACCCTTTTATTTTTCTCCCAGCTTTGAGTTTGACTCAACTCTCATTACTCGACTCTTTTTTTCTTTCTCCTTGATCAAGGGAGTTGTTTGCTTGGTGGGGCCCTTTACCTTATCGTTTCTCTCGCTTTATTCTTGTTGCTGGAACCGCTGGACCCACCTTTACCCGTCCCTTGCTCCTAAACCCTTGCTGCTGTCTACTGGATACCAGTGCTGTGCTACCGCCGGACCGGAGTGATTCGGGGCCACCCCAATGACTCTTCGTTTAATCATTGTAAAGACATCCCCCAGCTTCTACAACCGTCCCACCAGAAGATTAATCTTCAACCAAAGATTGGACTGATTTATCGGCGCCTCTCTATATTGCTGCAGTTCTGCAGCCGGTAACCGTCATAAGGTTACAAACCCCCCAGAAGTCAAGTCAACGCCACCGCACACATTCTAATCACAAATTGGACTCATCGGTCTTCAACGAGTGATGTGTTGCTGTTGTCGTCACCACCGATGTACAACCAAGAGACTGTTCTACTTCTAGACAAGGTGATCGTGTTTGGA
The DNA here is from genome assembly GCA_030323885.1 of Branchipolynoe longqiensis. NCBI lineage: Eukaryota > Metazoa > Annelida > Polychaeta > Phyllodocida > Polynoidae > Branchipolynoe > Branchipolynoe longqiensis. The sequence goes on from CM059201.1 coordinate 2,008,208, forward strand.
GTCGGTCTTTGTATTTGTGTTTAGTTTTTGTACGGTTTTGTTTGTATGTGTTCAGTCAAAGTGTGGGTTTGATCAGGTGAATAAAGTTGAGCGGTTTTTGTTTAGTGTTAGTTCGGTGGACGCTGGCGTCCCTGGCTGTGGGGGAGGGGGGGGGGGTGTTGTAGCTCTGTGGGGTGTTTCGCTCGTGTCCTGCACTCTGCGTAATGGACACGCTGGTGCCCCGCCCCCCCCCTCCCCCCTCCCCCCTCCACTATGCCTCGCGGCGTAGGGGTCCGGGGTTGGAGGTTGGGGTGGGGGTGGTTGGTTGGGGGGTCTGAGTGGGGGGTCTTCCGGGGACCAGGATACCGACAATAGATCACAGTGCACTTCTCAGCATGAGTTTGTGGATTGTGTGGGTGGGGTGTGGGTGTTGGGTGAGATAATTTTAATAATAATAACGATGATGATAATGGTTTTTATTATTATTGTTATTGTTAATAATAATAATGATTATAACGATTATAACGACCATGGCCATCATAACATTCATGGCGATCGTAATAATTATCATAATATAATAATAATAATGATGAATATAATAATAATTATTCCGATCGAGTATTTCCTTGTTTGTCACGTCGGACAGGGCTGTCCTCTATGGAAGATCTTCTGATCAGAAAGAACCTCTGGTGGACTGGAAACGTGATGAGGATGTCATCAGACAGGCTACCAAGCAGATCCTCTATTCTCAATTGTCTACTGGTCAGAGAAAGAGAGGACGCACTCGTCCCCGGTTGAAGGATACTATCAAGAGAAACCTGAAGCTGAGAGACATTAAGATCGACCCATGGACATCACTCTCACAGCAGAGAGCTAAATGGAGAGCAGTGGTTAAGAAATGAAAGCAGTCTTTGTCGCATTGTGACCGACAGCATGATGATGAAGATAATTATTATAATGGACATGTATTAATAGAGCGCCTTCACTAGCATGCCATATTTACAACGTAGTTTTAGGATAAAGAAATTTGCTGATTACTTTGACGAGAAAAGCTACCTTCAACAGGTGAGTCCCGACAGATTCAAATATTTGAAGTGATGCTGCTTTTCTTAGGTCCTCTGGCATTTCTGTGCTAATTTGTTTAAATGTTGAGTCTACTACTTCTGTCCTAGCTTGCTGTGTGTGTTCGCTCGCAGTTCTAGATCTAGACTTGTCTCTATAGCCGTGTTCACACGGGGAATGTAAATCGATTCGTAGAAATTGACTTGTATAGTTCGGGTTACATTTCGCGTGTGAACGGGCGTCTGAGTCGAATTAGGGCTGAATCGATTCCTGTGATCCGGATAGTGTAAACCACTTGTCGAGGTAGTTTACGTGAGTCGATTTCTGTGAATCGATTTATTTTGTTCGTGTGAATGCAACCGACTTACTTGAGGCGGATTAAGGACGTCACACTATATAATATAATTTGGTCTATGAAAGCGCTAGCTGTGCACATATATTTTTTTCATCATTTATTTTTAGGGTTTCACTGCCCAGCAGAAGTTTTGACCGTTCCAAACCAATACGATTCAGTCCATACATATCTAGGTCGAACCCACACTCTCTCATGCCGACGTCGACGAACCCAAACTGGTGCTGGTTAGTCTGGACTTGCTCATGCACAGATATCCACTTCCGCCTTAAGCCGACTCAAAGCACTGCCCGTGTGAACGCGAACCACTTTCAAACTGAATCGATTCATATGATTCGCCTTGTCTAAATCGCTTTACATTTTGCCCGTGTGAACACGGCTTATGGCAATCTGCTTACACAAATCAATATCAGAATATCAGGCCTGGCATGTTGATGAGTTGGTGGTTGGGATGGTTATGACTGTGGTAGTTGTGGCTTTGCTGTAGTTGTACTGACTTGACTGGCCTGTATGTAGGAGCCAGTGCTATTCGGTGGTAGCGAGGCAAAACGGTGGTAGTCGGGAATTTCCCGGGTAGCGGCGAAAAATGGTATGCATGAGGTGTTGATAGGCCTAACACCAAACGCTTACCCGGTGTTACCCTACCCCTGATAGATAGGAGGTATAGCGAGTTTATTAAGCCCAAATCTATTCAATGGTGTCATATTTAACAGAATTACATACGCAATAAGTGAAATTTCATGAAATTAACCCTAAATTCGAAGCAATATTAATGCTGCCGCTACAACGGTGGCGATATTAATATTTTCGAATCGACGAATGCAAGCAACCGCCGCCACCGCCGCCAGTATGGAAAGCGACGTCGATGCGGCGGCGGCAATTTATTAGGCCCAAATCTATTCAATGCTATCATATTTAACAGAATTACATACGCATTAAGTAAAATTTAATGAAATTAACCCTAAATTCGAAGCAATATTAATGCTGCTGCCGCAACGGTGGCGATATTAATATGTTCGAATCGACGAGTGTAAAGTAAACAAATCGCTGCCGCCGCCGCTTTCCAGGCGGCGGTTGCTTGCATTCGTCGGTTCGACAATATTAATATTCCCGCCTTTGCGGCGGCAGCGTTAGTCTCGCTTCGATTTTAGGGTTAATTTAATCAAATTTCACTTATTGCATATGTAATTCTGTTGAATATGACAGCATTGAATAGATTTGGGGCTACATGACGCAGAGGGATTTCCCAAATCTATAAATAACTTCACGGGTAGCTATAATCAAAGTGTTACGCGCTCCTGCATATGACTTGACACAGTTCTCGACGTCGGCGATAGCTACCCGGTAATAGGCTGTAACACCAAAACCTGCTACCACCGACTCCTGCATACAGTGGGGGGTTTGTAACGTTGTTTTTTTTTTTGTTTTTTTTTTATTGAGGCTGTATTTATACTGTCCATAGCATATAAGCCCGGGTACCCAGGCTTGTTTTCAATGCTGGCCAGCTGTAGTGTTGGTGTTATCTTACCACACAGTGGCTGCTGATAAGTTATTTGATTGCCTGCATTTCAGTGTTACGACGGGCACCGGCTGCAGAACTGCAGCAATATAGAGAGGCACCGATAAATTGGTCCAATCTTTGGTTGAAGATTAATCTTCTGGTGGGACGGTTGTAGAAGCTGGGGATGTCTTTACAACAATTAAACGACGAGTCATTGGGGCTGCCCCGAATCACTCCGGTCCGGCGGTAGCACGGCACTCGTATCCAGTCGACAGCAGCAAGGGTTTAGGAGGAAGGGACGGGTAAAGGTGGGTCCAGCGGTTCCAGCAACAAGAACAAAGCGAGAGAAACGATAAGGTAAAGGGCCCCACCAAGCAAACAACTCCGTTGATCAAGGGGAGAAGTAAGCCTGGGAGAGAAAAAAAGGGTAGAGTATAGGAAAGAGAAATGAGGAGAGTTGAGTCAAAGGACCGTGTCTATTTGCTCTATGGTGACCAGCCAGCGAGCCAAAGACACGGACAGAGGAAGAGTAGAAAGTGAAATGCTGGCGGGCTCCCCCTCCTGGAACTTTTTTCAGACATAATCAAGGAGGAGCAAGGCCAGCGGAGAGGAGATAGAGAGAGGTGTGGACGAAGTGCGGTCCGGATAGCAAGTGTGGTAGTTGTAGGGTTGGGGCTGTGGGTTGGGAGGTTGGACTAGGTGGATGGTGTGTTGGTGGGGGGTGGGGGGGGGAGGCTAGAGGGGCTTGTGACAAAGTTGTATAATATAATACGCGTTAACGCTGGTAGGTGGCGCTCCGCTAACTTTCCTCTGGGGTGGCAAATATTGGTAGAAATTAAAGCTCCTTTACGCATTCTGTTTCAGATTACGTTGATGGCCGTCAGAACGGTACCGCGGAGGGAGGGGGGGGGGGGTGTAGGGAGGCGGGGCGTGGGAAAAAAAGTGGCTTGGGGTCTCCGTTCCCCGGGGATGGATGATGTGGCGCCCCCTGGTGCGAGGTGAAGGGCACACGTTAGAAGTTGTGACCTATTGTGGTGGTGGGGTGGTGGCGGGGTGGTGGTGGTGGCGGGAGTGGGGTGACCCTGCCTACTGCCTATCTAAATGTGTAATGATATGTACACTACTTCAAAGACTTTCACCCATACATGCCAGGAATCTCCTGGGGGAGTGGAGTGCATTTTGAGATATATACATACACTTTCCCTAAGGCTTCTTTGTGTGTAGGTTGCTCAAATACAAATCAGTTGCGTAAGAATGTTTGTGTGTGTGAGGTTTACAACAAATTACAGCTGGGGGATGGGGGGGGGGCGGGGTGCTTAAGGGGCTGTCACATTAGGGTTTTTTGCAGGAGCGTATGGCGGCGTAAGCGTGTTACGTCATATACGTCGGCATACGCCGTATACGCTACTCATACGCTACGCATACGCTACTCATACGCTACTCATACGCCCCAGATGCCGCAGATGCCGGCGTATGTGAAGCGTATGAGGCATACGCCGCCATACGCTTTCATAAATCCGTCCGTCCAAATTTTTTTGTGCATGCTAAAAAAAAAACGACCTATGAGGGCGTATGGCCCATACTGTCAAAAAATGTCACAGCACGCTCCCATACGCTCCTCATACGCTCCTCGTACGCTCCTCGTAGGTTCCACATACGCTCAAAACCACCCGAAAGGTCACCAAATGTCATCATAGGCCGGCACGCGCAGGACCTACGTAGGTTTTCAATACGCTCCCGCCATACGCCGTAATGTGACAGGGCCTTTAGATTTGTCGGTTTAAGAAAATAATTGTTTAGAGCTTTTTTTTTTTTTAAAGGAATACATTTATTCACCCGTTCTCAATGTTCCAAAGATGTTAGAGTTGCATAGTCCGATGGTTTAGAATTTCTGTATTTTTTTCTGAGATATATATATTAGATCGATCACTAGTATCTACTTTACATTAGTTCAAAGTTACTTTTATTTTAAATGGTAAACTTTTGAGATATTTTGAGTGCAAACCTGGAAAATTAGTTTCGGAAAGCTTGCCAAAACTCTGACACCATAGACTTCTGCAGTAACAGGTTCTGTTAAATTGACTCAGTATTGTCTTCTAAGCAGAAACAAATGCTTAATAAGTGCATCAGTATCCAAGTTAGATATGTAATATCAAATCTAGATAATTGGTTTGGTTTTGAAAATTTGATATTTCATCGGACTATGCAGCTTTAAGATCGTGTATGCACGCAACTATATACACCGTGTAATACCCAAGTCACACTACTGTTTGCAACTGCTTGTGACCCGTCAAAAAGGGTTGGATGTTGCAAGTGGTCACAAAGTGGTTACAACATGGTCTGTAGCTGTGTTTGTCTATGCCTGTCTATCTGTCTCTTGTCTGTCAATATATGCCCTTTTCTATCTCTCCCTTCCCCTGTAGCTGTGTTTGTCTATGCCTGTCTATCTGTCTCTCTTGTCCATCTATATGCCTTTTCTATCTCTCCCTTCCCATGTATCTGTGTTTGTCTATGCCTGTCTATCTGTCTCTTGTTGTTTGTTTTTTTTTTTTTGTCTGTCTATATATGCCCTTTTCTATCTCTCCCTTCCCTTGTAGCTGTGTTTGTCTATGCCTGTCTATCTGTCTCTCTTGTCCATCTATATGCCTTTTCTATCTCTCCCTTCCCATGTATCTGTGTTTGTCTATGCCTGTCTATCTGTCTCTTGTCTGTCTATATGCCATTTTCTATCTCTCCCTTCCCCTGTAGCTGTGTTTGTCTATGCCTGTCTATCTGTCTCTCTTGTCTGTCTATATGCCTTTTCTATCTCTCCCTTCCCATGTATCTGTGTTTGTCTATGCCTGTCTATCTGTCTCTTGTCTGTCTATATGCCCTTTTCTATCTCTCCCTTCCCCTGTATCTGTGTTTGTCTATGTCTGTCTGCCTGTCTCGCTTGCCTTATACTTATAGTTATACTTAAACTTGTCATTACCTAGCCTGGCACTCGACATTAATAGGATATGACAAGGATTAGTTAGCACAGTATCAGGATATCTGTCTGTCTGCCTGCCTGTCTCTCTGTTTGTCTGTCTGCCTGTCTGTCTGTCTGCCTATCTGTCTGTCTGCTTGCCTGCCTGTCTCTCTATCTGCCTGTTTGTCTGTCTGCCTGTCTCTGTTTGCCTGTCTGTCTGTCTGTCTCTGTCTGTCTGCCTGCCTTCCTGTCTCTCTGTTTGCCTGTATGCCTGCCTGCCTGTCTGTCTGACTCTCTGCCTGCCTGCCTGTCTCTCTGTTTGTCTGTCTGCCTGCCTTTCTGCCTGTCTGTCTGTCTGTCTGTCTGCTTGTCTCTATGTTTGTCTGTCTGCCTGCCTGCCTGTCTGTCTGTCTGCATGTCTGTCTGTCTGCCTGCCTATCTCTCTGGTCTGTCCTTCTGCATATGTGCCTACATGCCTCCCTGTGTCTGCTTCCTCACCCCCCGTCCCCCCCCCCCCCCCCCCCACCCTCGACATCCGTTCTATATCACAAGAGACGCGTCGGGGTGCCCTTAGTAATGCGTGCCCCCATGTGACCTCTGACCCCGCCTCCTCTCCCACCCCCCTACGCCTTCCATCGGTCTCTAGGACCCGCCCAGAATCAACACGCCGTCTTCTCCGCCCCGCCGCCCGCCGCCCGCCGCCCGCCGCCCGCCGCCCGCCGCCCGCCGCCCGCCGCCCGCGACTTCTTGGTTTCCGCGCATGCGCCGTGCGGGACGGCGTTGTGGCCGCGGGCGGTGACGGACACGGACATGATTTGGGACGGGGACGGTGGTAGTAGCACTTTACCGACCGTTTCTCACACGGAACGCTAACGGTGAACTGAGTGGGGTATCGGGGCATGGTGGCGGCGGCCTGATTTCCCAGTGGGACAGCACTATAAAGTCACCATTAGTGTGCACTGTCAAAAGTCTGTAGGTACCCATCATGATATTACCTTAGATGTTGCCAGGACGTAAAACGCCAACAACAACAACAATGACAATCGACGTGGTTATAACTTATAGGACGCCGATTTTTTAGTAACACGGAGGAACCGAGTTGAGGATATCTAATTGTTTTGGTGAAGCGCGTCCTGCGAGGATGTGGGTGTGGGTGGGTGGTTGGGTGGGTGTGAGTGGGAGGGGGCCGGGAGAGACGCGCGACGCTGAGTTCAGGGCCGATAAGTGCCGCCCGCGTCTCACCAGGCGGCGCCACATCAAAGCGATCTCATCAAAGACGCGCGCGCCCTCTACCGACGCGCGGCCGTCACGGGACCTGCCGGGCGACGCGCATGCTCAGTTATTTTCGCTGTTTATTCTTATTTTTGTGGTCGTTATTCAGCCGAGAAAATATCACGACAAACTATTTGGCAATGGAACCAGAAGCTTCTTTTTGGGGGGGGGGGGGGGGTCACGTTTCAATCATATGTATGGGTAGAACCTCGTTAATATTGTCGTCTGTTTTTTTTTCGTGGAGTTTTTATTAGTATTAATTTCGCGCCCTTTAAATGTAATGTTGACGTAGACGCTGGTCTGCTGGAGTGGAACGCTCTACAAAGAAGTCCGTCGAACGCCGTCTTGGAACAGACGTGCTCGGGGCAAGGTGTTTACAACATTCTTTTCTTTAGGAGGAGAGCTATCATTCAGTTTTTGTAATAATAATGTGGAATATAATATGAAAGAGATTATCTTATATATATATATATATATATATATATATATATATATATATATATAATGTATATATATATATAATTTATCGGCAGGCACTGTCAGTCCGCTCAGTGCTCGGGCATGAGCAGCCTAGGCTACCAGGTTTGCGGCTAAGATGGCAAACCCCAGTTCTACCCGCTCACGTGGGAGCACGAGATCCCACTATCATCTGCCATTTGCTTCCATATTTTTTCCCAATCTGAATTAAAAAACGGTAGGGTATTGTTGTACCGCCAGCCAGAGTCAGCGTTCTCAACCAATCATACTTCATATTTGTGTTGTGTTTCTGTATGCCCAGATCCAAATAATAGAAATACTAATTTTAATAAAGCATTCACACTAGTAGAAGTCATTCTAAGAAAAGGCTCTGCCACATGTCACCGGATTGGGTCTGGTTTGTGTCCATTGCATATCCGTTGTATATCCGTTGATATCCGGCCCGATCCATTACAGGTTTTGTGCATGCACAAAACTTGTAACGGATTGCACGGGACTGACTTATGCGGTTATTATCCGTTACCGTCCATTCCCCGTCCATTCCCCGTCCATTCCCCATCCATTCCCAGTCCATTCCCATCCGTTGCATATCCATTACACCTCTGTTGCCGTTTGTTATAGTTCTTTTTGTATTCTGAATTGTCTCTTGATCGTTAGATACGTTATCAACTGTTACCATCCATTACCTCCGTTACCCATCCGTTACCCGTCCATTACCATCTGTTGCATAATTGATACATTCCAAGTCCGAATAATACTGGACTAGAATATTCTTTGTCCGGTTCAGTCCATTGCTCAAACCGCCATAGTGTGACAGGCAGTTAAGGCACAGTGTAATGAAACCATGATATGACATATTTACAACTTGGATAAAATAGTCGAATGATAGAGGAATTTCATTTACCATAAGAGTTTTTTGTTTGTTGTTGGAGTGTTACGTCCTGGCAACATCTAAGGTCATATCATGACAGTGAACACTCATAGTTACTTTATAGTGATGCCCCACTGGGAAATCAGGCCGCCAGCACCATGACCCGATATCCCACCCACTCACCCACCCCCATTATCCTGACAACTTGCCCTATCCTATTAATGCCGAGCGCCAAGCTAGGAAGTGACAAGTATCAATTTTGTAAGTCATTGCTTTGACTCGACCGGGAATTGCAGTTGAACTGCCGGTAGGGATGCAAGTCTAGTCCTAGTTGGTCTTTCGGCCGCGTGGTGGCGCGGCGGGTGGCGTCTCTGTGGGACTGCGCTCCCGAACGCGCAATCAGTCGGTCAGGGTGAGGTGCCCTGTACGCATGCGCGCAAGCCTCCCTAGCGTGGTACGACCAGCACCGCCCGCCAGGTGGCAGCACACGCCCACACACACACATTGAGTACCACGTGGATGTACACACACGGAGGAGTGGATGAGTGAATATACGCGTGGATTTATGTGGGTGTACATTTTTATATATGGGGGTGTGGAGGAGTGACTTCTTTGGTCACTTTATGTTCAGATGTTTTGTTGCAAGTCTGTGCTGGGCTGAGCTAGGATCCTGCTTACCGGATGAATAGAGACTAGTAGTAGTACTAGTATTAATACCAGTACTACAACTATAAGTACTACTACTACAAATACTAGGCCTACAAATACTAGGCCTACTACTAGTACTACAAGTACTACTACTACAAGTACTACTACTACAAGTACTAGTGCTACTACTAGTACTACAATTACCACTACAAGTACTACTACTACAAGTACTAGGCCTGCTACTACAAGTACTACTACAAGGACTACTACTACAAGTACTACTACAACTTTACAAGTACTAGGTTTACTACTAGTACTACTACTACAATTCTACTACTACAAGTACTACTACTACAAGTACTACTACTACAAGTACTACTACTACAAGTACTACTACTACAACTACTACTACTACAAGTACTACTACTACAAGTACTACTACTACTACAAGTACTACTACAAGTACTACTACTACAAGTACTACTACTACTACAAGTACTACTACTCCAAATACTACTACTACAACTACAAGTACTACTACTACAAGAACTAGCTGACTAGGCCTATTAGTATTACAACAAGTACTACTACGACTACCAGTACTACTACTAAAAGTACTATTACTACTACTACTAGTACTGCTACTACTTCAACAAGTACTACTACCATCTGCCCATTTACCAGTTGTATTCTAATTGAGACACAGTGAGTGACATTTTCAAAAACAACAACACGGGGAACAGCGACATGGGTCATGGCAATATGAATACGTATGATGTTGGATGCTTCTATTTGCGAAGCATGCCACATTTTCAGCAACAATTTGCAAATATGTCCATAGTTGTGCCCTACATATCATGAGAATCTTTGATATTTTGAACAACAACAACATTCATTGCCAATGTGTATGCTCTTATGTTTTCTATGGGAGTTTGTAACATTTTTATACCACATCATTCCCCCTCAGATGTTGCCAGGACGTAAAACAACAACCAACTACTCGCGGATGCTCACCGTCTGACAAGTCACAAGGAAGTGACAATATCTGGCATCTGACATGTGACAAAAACTCGACCAAACTGGACGCTGCTGGCCATTTGGATTTAACTGGAATATGAATTATAAAATTATAATTTTATAATTAACCGGCGCACCACTGACACTGTCGCGTGACTGCGGCAGTGAGTGCTTGCAGCGTTGCCTTGTTCAGTAGTTCACTTGTTGCTTTGGGAATAATTTCACCCATGGAAGCCTTCACCACGTGATCATGCTATATAATCTATTATATACTGCTGGCATACCGTGGGGTACGTCTGGACTAGAGATGGGGTAGCTGCTATTAATAATGCCTGCACCTAATTCCCACTTGTGGATGAAAGCAAGTGTTGGAGTGGAGGTATTACTATTAGGTGTTGCAAAAATTAGTCAACTCACCCCTCTACCACGGCTTAAACCGAAATGTATGGTGGCTGTCTTGAACAAGCCGGGTTTGGGGAACCTATCTATTACTATCCATCATGTAAAACAAATAATATATCATGTCCGCTACTATATATTATGTCCCCTAGTCCGCCGAGTAAATGTCACCGCTAGTTGAATTGTATTCTGCTTACCTGGTAGTTTCAGCTGGGACTAATTAGTACTAACTAGTACATTCACAGTGTGCCTACCTGGTTACTGGTAGTTTCAGCCGGGACTAATTAGTACCATCTAGTACATTCCCAGTGTGGCTACCTGGTTACTGGTAGTTTCAGCTGGGACTAATTCGTACCAACTAGTACATTCCAAGTGTGGCTACCTGGTTACTGGTAGTTTCAGCCGTGACTAATTAGTACCAACTAGTACATTCCCAGTGTGGCTACCTGGTTACTGGTAGTTTCAGCCGTGACTAATTAGTACCAACTAGTACATTCCCAGTGTGGCTACCTGGTTACTGGTAGTTTCAGGTGGGACTAATTAGTACCAACTAGTACATTCCCAGTGTGGCTACCTGGTTACTGGTAGTTTCAGCCGTGACTAATTAGTACCAACTAGTACATTCCCAGAGTGGCTACCTGGTTACTGGTAGTTTCAAGTGGGACTAATTAGTACTAACTAGTACATTCTCAGTGTGGCTACCTGGTTACTGGTGGTTTCAGTCGGGACTAATTAGTACTAACTAGTATGTTCCCAGTGTGGCTACCTGGTTACTGGTGGTTTCAGTCGGGACTAATTAGTACTAACTAGTACATTCCCAGTGTGCCTACCTGATACTATGTGCTAATTTCAGCTGGGACTAACTATTAAACTATTACATTCACAGTACATGTTCCACGCACACACACACACACACCTCCACACACACACGTGGGTACATTATACAGGTATAAGTGAGGGATTAACCGTCACAGGCACACACCACTCACAGTTAATAGGGTTATGCTTGTAATCCACACACCCCTCCACACACACACACACTCAGCTTTTCCGCCTCAATCCAATCGTCCCCCCCCCCCCTCCTCAGTGGCCTGCTGAGCCCCCTCGTTGGCAAACCACACTCGCCTCCAACAACCCTCTAATTATAACCAGCCACAATAAACCACTAGAGGATAGGAGCATCGTCACCATTTACAATTATAGGCTTCTATCACCAGATTACCTGTCACCACAGGAGACTGCCCGCCTGCCTGGCTGCCTCAGAGGTGGTGCACCCGAGGTGCCGCGCGTTACAGTGTTATCTCGCCATAGTCATAGGCTGTTTACACGCGGACCAGTGTTGTGTTTTGGAACATTGACTCATTGAAACAGCTGTGCTACTCTGCTAACAAACAACGCATTATTATTCACAGTATTTAGGTCAGCGTTATGCGCCATCTTGGATGGTCCTGTCATGACCTTTGATGTTGCCAGGGCGTAAAACTCCAAAAAACCGACCATCATGATCGTGGATTGATGTGATCCCATGATATAACGATACATAACCAAATATGTCTATTCAATAAGCCTTAGCCATATATATATATATATATATATATATATATGCCCATATAGATATCTAGCAGATTGCATGTCATACGATGATAATGATCCCTATATAGTCACGATGGACCATCGTAATACCAGAGAGGAGTCCTATCAGAGGGTTATCCTCCACTATGGGCGTCAGCCAGTACTAATCTAGCAACACATCACGAGTAATGATTTTTTTTTTTTTGGTCCATTAGTTGTTTAAGCAGGGGAAATTTCAGTCATAGACGACTGGTCTTCCTCATTCCACTGCTGGTCGATAGAAAGCCTGAGCCTACACTTTTACCGACCCAAGGGATTTTTAACCTCCCACACCACATAGACATGGTATGAGAGCAACCGGCCTTTGATGACGCTGTAAGTTATACACAACAGTGGAAATCCAAATTGGCAGAGCTGGGGGCACGGGGAATTACTTATTTATTATATAAGCCCAATATAGACTGATTTATTTTAGAATTATATGGCTAACTTTTGGGATGTTTGAAGTGAAAGCGTACAAAATTAATTGTTGGCAAGCACGCCAAAACTCTGACACTATAGGCTTATGAAATAACAGGTTCTGTTAACTTGGCTCGGTGTTCCCTTCTACGTTGGGAGAAATGTTTGATAAGTGCGCCAGTGTCTAAGTTAGGTATCTCGAATCAAATCTAGATCACTGTTTTTGGTTGATATTTTCATCAGACTATGTAGCTTTAAGTTGTAAAGAGCTACGCGTCTAAAAATAGAACCCGCCACATCCTTACCCACACTGTGGCACACACACACAGACTATGCAGCTTTAACTTGCTATGCATTTACATATAGAACCCACCACATCCCCACACACACACACACACACACACACACACACACACACACACACACACACACACACACACACACACAGATCTTGACTGAATGGCCTACTTTAATGTTTGCCTCATCCGGGGGAGGGGGGGGGGGTTGTAGATCTGCGACGATTTGGATCACCCGCTGTTCGGTCTCTGCTTGTCGGATCCCGTTAGTTCGAGGCGCCTTCAGTGATGAGGAACTCTCCGCTATGGAGGTAGAGTTGCGGTGTGCACCGTCCACGCTCCAGTGATTCTGCGGTTATGTGTAACTGTGTAAGGCGTCGTCTCTGTTCAGTGTCTAAAGCTGTGTTCACCTCAGGAACTCCGTTACGATATGACAGGAGAAAGAAGTCAATGGTTTGCAGTCGCAAAAAAATAAGACTTTTGAATTTGACAGAAAACAACGACAATAAAACACTCCACAACAACAAAACACCCCACTGAGGCCAACAGAAGGATAGGACAAGGACTGGTTGGCTCAGTGTTAGGATAATGTGACTGAGTCGGATACTAGGTCATGGTGCTGGCTGCCTGGTCCCCCCACTGGGGAAGAACTATAGTCTATATAAAATTAACATTGGTGTGCACTGTCACAAGTCGGTACCCATCCTGATACGACCGTAGATGTTGCCAAGCCGTAAAAATCCAGCAACCAACAACTGAATTGCGATAGGGTCGTGTGTTTAAGTAGCCGTGTGCGAATTCCCGCTGCTGTGTCAGTGTCTCTGTGTTCAGGACAGGTATGGGCATGTTAGCATGGTGAGAGCAGGGTAGCCAACCCTTACGGTTCTCCCGTAAGGTGTACAATATTGTGTCCCCATCATCACCATACGATGTTGCTAGGATGTAAAACAACAACAAACAAACAAACCATACGCCAATAGACCGGTTTTTGTGGTGTTTTTTTTTATTCAATTAAAAAAAAATTCCAGTTGAATAATATTTATTTTCAGCACCAGGGTTGAATTTTCCAATGTTGGCAACCCTGCAATACCATTAACATAGTAATATTATATAATTCTTACGGATCATTGTGTCCAAAATGCACCACGGAGCATTTTAATATTTTAAATTTGTTTCTGAGGGAGTAGGCCTTCCCCACAGACCCCCTGATATAACATTCCTTAAGATCTTCCGGTTTTTCATTTTCAACGGTTGGCTACCCTGTGAGTAGCTATTTGACGCGCGGAGTGCAGCTACAGGAAGCAGAGTTGTGCAATAATCGTCTGCTGGTGGTCCGCGCATGCGCCTTTAACGCGTCGTGACGTCACTACAGCGTGCACGCAGCGGGATCAAAGAGTGGAGGATCCACTTTGTTTGTGCGCGACGGACCGTGGTGGCGCCATCTGGTGCTAGTGCTGGTGCAGGACGCTGTCTGCTTGTGGAGGCCGACAAGGCATGTTGGTGTGGAGAGGGGAGAGACGCCTGCCTGCACGCGTCAAGCAGCAGTTCCAGACCAGATATAGCACATCAGCGGGGGGGGGGGGTGTTCCCGCATGTGTGTATTGTTCGCTAGGAATCAGCTGTTTCAGATGATAACACATCAGCGGAGAATGTTCACATGTGTGTGTATTGTTCGCTAAGAATCAGCAGTTCCAGATGACAATGTGTCAGTGGAGAATGTCCCCGGTGTGTACTGTCCACTCAGAATCAGCATTTATAAATGACAGGATAACGCGTCAATGGGAAATGTTCCTGGCGTGCACTATCGGCTAAGAACCAGCAACTCCAGACAATAGATGACAACACATCAACATCAAAGTGAAACCCAGTGTGCGCTTTCCTCTTAAGAACCTGCATTTCTAGATGACAACCTATCAGTGGTGAATGCTCTTTGCATGCACTGTCTGCTAAGAACTGGCATTTAGAGACAACAAAACATCAGCGGAGAATGTTCCTAGTGTCTATTGTCCACTAAGAATCAGCCGTTCCCGATGATAACCCGTCAGCGGGGAATGTTCATGGCGTGCATTGTCCACTTAAGAATCAGCAGTTCCAGATGACAGACGATAACCCGTCAGCGGGGAATGTTCATGGCGTGCATTGTCCACTTAAGAATCAGCAGTTCCAGACGACAGACGATAACCCATCAGCAGGGAATTTCCTGGCGTGCATCGTCCACTAAGAAGCAGCAGTTCCAGAACTCAGACGATAACCCGTCAGCAGGGAATGTTCATGGTGTGCATTGTCCACTAGGAAACCCAACAATTCCTGGCTGTTCGGTGGTACCAAGCGACAGCAACAACAAAAAGCGACCGGTGACTTATAAGTTATAGCTATAGCGTTATCTGTTCCTTGCCAAGTGTGGCCAAAGTGTGTGTCAAAGAAGAGGTCATCCAACAGTGTCAGCCTGTACAGGCGTCAGAGCTGCAGGCGCCGGGTGGTTCAAAGGCTGCTCAGAGCGACATCCCAGGAAGGAGAGTGAAACAAACAAACAAACAAATTGTTACTCTTTTCTCCTTTTCCCCCTTTTTTCCCTTTAAAAAAAAAGAAAAAGAAGGAGTTTGAGGCTAAGAGATCAATCAGAGGCAGTAAAGGGACGCGTGCCAAACGCTCAGAGGGAAGGTGGGAAAGGTGGGTGGGTGGGTAGAACAAAACTGTCACCTCTGCCCGCAGTGCCACGCGGCGGTGGCGTTCGGAACTACGCCGCCGGTAAACACTGTCCGATCATGCCAAGGCCAAGGCCAAGGCCAAAGAGATGAAAACAGTTCACACCTGTTGCCGAATTAGCTGGCGTTTGTGAGTGGGGCGAGCTGTCACTATATATTCAGTAGGTGTGAACATTCTATTGAGCCATTTTAATAATAATAATAATAATAATCATATATATATATATAAATATATGATTGATGCTTATCTTCTCATACACGCATACGGATCATGATTCCTCAGCTCTGTGCAGGTTTTTAATCAAATCGGCTCACAAGCAGCTATTTGGATTACTCACTGTTCATCGGCGTTCCCCTTATCGTCTGGGATCACCAAGACGTCCTCTGGTGGTGATTGCCTGTCTCTGATACTGACAGCCTATCTACTGGCGGACTAGGCGTGGAGTACGCAGCGTGGGAACGCTCATGTCCGTCTCCATGGTTACCGCGACTCGCTTCCACGATGCACATCCGACAGTGGACGATCGCCGACATTCTTGGTAAGATAATATGTTGTTATAAGGATGACGATCATCAAAATTGTTATCTTCATTATTTATATATCATTGATGTTATTATTGTCGTGGGGGTGATGAAAATGGGAAATAATGCGCCTAGAGCGGGACTCGAACCCACATCTCTTTGCATTCCGGGCCAGTGTGCTAACCATTACACCACCTAGGCTCCCTGATATCAACACACTAGTCACTACCCACGCCTACCTGTATATGCGGCTCCTTGCCTGAGAGGTCAGTGCAGACTACTACATTATTTTCTATGCATTTGTTCACGATTTCTACCAGATGGAATGGCCAAATGAGTTGAGCGTCCGTCTCCCGTTTTGGTAGATCGTAGGATTCGAAGCCTGGTCGAGTCAAACCAATGACTTATAAAATTGATACTTGTCGCATCCTAGCCTAGCGCTTGGCATTATTAGGATAGGGCAAGGACTGGTTGGCTCAGTGTCAGGATAATGTGACTGAGTGGGATATCACATCACAGCATTGGTGGCCTGGTATCCCAGTGGGGCAGCGCTATAAAGTCGCCATGAGTGCGCACTGTCACAAGTCAGTACCCATCCTGATACGACTAGATGTTGCTAGGACATCAAACAACAAACAAAACCTGGGAATAGGAGGTGCTGTAGAGAGATCCTGATACAGGATCATGCTCCTACTCATGTTGAAAATGGGAAATATTGTGCCTAGAGCGGGACTCGAACCCACATCTCTTTGCATTCCGGGCCAGTGTGCTAACCATTACACCACCTAGGCTCCCTGATATCAATACACTCCCCACGCCTACCTGTCTATGTGGTTACTTGCCTGAGAGGTCAGTGCAGACCACTACACTCGTCCCCCTGGAATTGTAGTTTTGTAATGCTTACAATTACATACATACAGGCAATGCACTAACACATACATACACAGGGTAGGTTCAACAACCATACAGCGCAAAGCTTGTACAGGATCCTGATCACGGCAACCAGTGTCGTGGGGGTGATGAAAATGGGAAATTGTGGCCTAGAGGGGACTCGAACCACTTTCTTTGCATTCCGGGCCAGTGTGCTAACCATTACACCACCTAGGCTCCCTGATATCAACACACTCCCCACGCCTACCTGTCTATGTGGTTACTTGCCTGAGAGGTCAGTGCAGACCACTACAATACTCTACAAACTCACTAATGCAGGGATGAAAGATCTCCGCGATTTCGCGGATTTCCAGGATTTTTCCTGTAGAGCTATAAGTGTATACTAATACGATGCGCCAGTCCTGATATGACCTTAGATGTTGCCAGGGCGTAAAACAACCAACCAACCAATACGTTGTTTCACACTGCAGCACCATCAGAGTATACTAATATGTGGTGCAAGCGCCACAACACTCGCAGCGTATCCCAATATGTATGAAACCCGACTTCCGGGAATTCTCAGCGATTCCCTGACAATGCTAACTAAAGGGCGCATTCCATATACGCGTAATGCGTAATGCGCTATGCGTTACGCGTTATGCGTTATGCGAATGCCACCATTCCATATGCGCGTAATGCGTATTGCGTTATGCGTTATGCATTATGCAGTGAAGTATATAAAAAGTATATAAAAAGTGTGTGTGACTCTGTGTCTCTGTGTGTGTCTCTATGTGTGTGTCTGTGTCTCTGTGTCTCTGTGTGTGTCTCTGTGTGTGTCTCTGTGTGTGTGACTCTGTCTCTGTGTGTGTCTCTATGTGTGTGTCTGTGTCTCTGTGTCTCTGACAAAGAGACACACACAGACACATATACACACACGGACACACACAGAGACACACACATAGACACAGAGACACAACACACAGACACACACACAGACACACACACAGACATACACACAGACACAGAGACACACACACATACACAGAGACACACACACAGACACACACACAGACACACAGACACACACACAGACATACACACAGACACACACAGCAACACAGAGACACACACAGAGACACAGAGATACACGCACAGACACACACAGCAACAGAGACACAAAGACACAGAGACAGACACACACAGAGACACAGAGACACAACACAGAGACACACACAGAGACACACACATACACAGATACACACACAGAGACACACACAGAGACACACACATACACAGATACACACACAGAGACACACACAGAGACACAACACAGACACACACACAGAGACACACACACACAGACACACACAGAGACACACACACACACAGACACACACACAGACACAGAGACACACACAGAAACACACACAGAGACACACACACAGAATGGGACGGTCCAAACATGGCTCAGTTTAGCTTGCTTGGAGGGATGTTAGGACCGTCCCAAATATGAAGACTGCTTCCTAACAGGTCCGCCGCATAAACCTACATGGATGTTCGTAATTATCAGTCGCCTCCTCCAGCCTTATATCAATGGACAAATGCGACTGATGCTTTTCTGCTCGCAGACACAGAGACACAACACAGAGACACACACACACAGACACACACACACAGACACACACACACAGACACACACACACAGACACACACACAGAGACACACACACAGAGACACACACACACAGACACACACACAGAGACACACACAGAGAGGGATGTTAGGACCGTCCCAAATATGAAGACTGCTTCCTAACAGGTCCGCCTCATAAACCTACGTGGCTGTCCGTAATTATCAGTCGCCTCCTCTAGCCTTATATCAATGGACAAATGCGACTGATGCTTTTCTATTCGCCGCACCTTTACGCATTACGCATTACGCACCGATCGCTACATGGAGCGATCGGGATAATGGATTTTATTCGCATTCGCATTCGCATTACGCATTACGCGTATATGGAATGTAGCTCATAGGTTTCAAGGCGTTTCGATTTTTTGTCGCATTCGCATTCGCATTCGCATTACGCATTACGCGTATATGGAATGCGCCCTTAAGCCTATGGGAGAATATCAGCATTTCCGCTTTTTTTCCCGGAGACCACTTTCATCCCTGCTAATTTAGACGGGATGGCCAAATGAGTTAGAGTGTCCGTCTCCCGTGTGGTAGATCATGGGGTCGTGGGTTCAGATCCTGGTTGAGTCAAACCAATGACTTAAAAATTTATACTTGTCGCTTCCTAGCCAGGCGCTCGGCATTATTAGGATAGGGCAAGGATCAGTGGAATGAGGAAGACCAATCGCCTGCGACTGAAATTTCCCCTGCTTAAACAACTAATGTACCAAACAAAAACAAAAAAGTGTAATAATGTGATATATAGCTTTTAGAGATATGTGAGACTTGTAATTAATAATAGATTGTACTTATCAGTTGCAGTCTAATTCGACACATAATGAGGGCTGGTTATAATCAGATTATCGTGAGACGTGCCCAGTTATCTTTGTTTAATCTGGAGGTGTCTGGTTGACCCATGGGAATCTAATGGCCCTGTCACACTACGACGTCGGCGTTGGGAGAACGTGAAGAATGTTGAACTTCTCGGCGTGGTATGCAAATTTGGGCACAAGTTGAACGTGGATGTAGCGTAGTGGACGAAAGAGTAACGGCGGTAAAGCGTAGTGATAGCATCATTCAACGAGAGAGGACAACGTAATTACGCTCACGGAACATTATGAACGTTATTCCATCACCAGAACTACGTTGCTTTACGTTACCTTACATTACTTACGTCATTAAACGTTGGCGAAACACTGAACGGACGTTCTCCTGATGTTCTCCTGACGTTCCCATTACGCCGCATGGACGTTTCCACCGGCTTTAATGTGGGTCAACGAGTGGAACGTAGTGGAACATAGTGGAACGTAGTGAGGAACATTTGACTAACGTCCGTTTAACGTCATTGACGTTCACCGAACGTGTACAGAACGTATGGCGAACGTAAACCCTTGCATTCGTGTTACGTCGAAAGTTTTGAACAGGTTCAAAACCTTGACGCGCGCCGACATAACACAACGTAACATGATGTAGCTCGACATCAGTCTAACGTGATTCTGACGTCATCATAACGTAACCAAACGTATGGCAACATAATGACCAAAAGTGATCACGTCAGGCTCACATTGGCTCGTTACGTCGTAGTGTGACAGGGGTATTATGGTGCTGTCACATTACGACGCTTCTCCCCGGCGCGCTGCCAATGCACAAAAAAGTCGAGACCCGTCAAACTTTTCGGCGCGGTGGGAAAAAGTTTGACATCAGCGCAACGTGTTGGTAGCGTGCGGTCGACGTTGTGGTAACGTATATCAACACCTGAGAGAAAAAACTAAAAAGTTTTGGCGCGCCGTCCTGATATGACCTTAGATGTAGCTAGGACGTAAAACAACAAAGCCACAGTTTGGCGCAATGTGTGCGAACGACCAACACGCGCTCGCGGCGTGTGCCTAGCGTTCGCATAACGTTATTCCAGCGTGTCCAAATGTTGGCGTCATCGAACGTTTTGCGTAAGCACAAAACTTTCAATGCGCACCGCCGACCGTCGCCGTCCATTAACGAATACCAATGCGCGCCTAGCGCTTCCTGACGTATCCCATCGTTCCACCAAAAAATCACATACCTCGACGCGCTGGCGAGAAGTGTAGTAATGTGACAGCACCATAATGAAGCAGTTTTCAGCAACTTTGACTGACTGGCCACCGGGCACGGTAACAAGGAAGTGAATGGTACCTCCAGAGGTGATGGAGTAGCCTTGTCAGATAGTCCCCTAATCTACTCGGAGTGAGGCTCTGACCTTTCAGGGGCACATTGACCTCCTGGAATCTTAATGTAATTATGGGATGCCAAGGTTGTCCTACAGGAGGGAAGGTAAAAGTCCATCATATTCTGTCTCTAATGTGTAATAAACTTGGTTCAAGCTGCATAGTCTGCTGAGAGCATAACATTGTCTAAACTTAGGCCCCAGTCACACTATGGGTAGCGTTGGCTTGCAACAACTTTGTGACCAAACGCCAGCAACCTCCTTGCGACCTCCTTGTGACCAAAGCAAAAGAAACAATGGTGGCCCAATTCAAGGCCTTGAAAAGCCTTGAATTTAACTTCTTTTGAGTAATTAGTATTGAAAAGTCTTCAATTTATCCTATTTTGGGCAAATACTCTTGAAAAGCCTTGAATTCCATTAAACTGTCCCACTATTTAAATCAGTCTGAATTCGCCATTCACCATTTTCTGTTTTTTTTCCTGAAATCCAAATGAAAATAGTCTTGAATTTCTATCAAAGACCCCCTTGAAAAGCCTTGAAATAGCTTTGAATTCCATATCTTCACACATGTACGGACCCTCATATATATGCGCACATGTTTATGCTATTTTATTACATTGATTCTTTTTTTCCCCAGATATAATTAGAATGTATCATTACAAATAGAAAAAGAAAAAGTTGTGTAAATTTTGTGTTATTTTGGGATTGTTGGTAAAGTGGCCTTGTGGAGAAGGCTGATTCATTGGCAATTAATTTTACGGCCAAATTGTGGCGAAAAATCAATAGGTTGAATCAATAAGAGGGCCCCTTCCCCAGCCCCCACTTGTTTTTCTCAGAGATAGGCATCACATGTAGGCAAATTGAAGCGGAATAGGAGGGGGGGGGGGCTACTACAGAATAGGCAATCTGTCAAATAGGCAATTCTCAGATAGCAAAGTAGGTCAGCTTAAGGAAACCCGAAAGACTCCTTGGTCATTGTAGTTCAATCTAAGGACCGGACGCTTTGGCCGAATACCGTAAGACTAAGAGCTTTCGTTGGCTGGCTGGCTTTCCATGCGAAACAGATGTGGTTGATCACCCAACAGAGTCAAACAAGTGACTTACCAAATTGATACTTGTCGCTACCTAGCCTGACACTTGGCATTAATAGGATAGGGCAAGGACTGGTTTCCTCGGTATCAGGATAATATGACTGAGTGGGATATTGGATTATGATGCCAGTGGCCCAGTCAATTATTGGGGCAGCACTAAAAAGTCACCATGAGTGTGTACTGTCAAACTTCAGGACACATCCTGATATGACCGTGGATGTTGCCAGGATGTAAAACCCCAACAAACAGTTTGGTCTGAGCCAAACTGTGCCACCACCACCTGTCGATATGAATGTTTATCCAACTTGGAATATTTTATTTGCTGTGCTCGCACACCAATAGACGGGTTCGTCATTCCGTCTGCGCATGCACTGAAAACGGCGCCGAGATCAAAGTAAAGGCATCCATTGAGTTTGCCGATACGCATAGAAATTCATAACAATTTGCCATAAACATGGATGCACAAGTGCAATATAATAATAAAATGAATATATTTAAGACAAAACTAGCCATAGTTAAGCATTTTGAGTTAAGAAACATACAATTCCACACAAACAAATGCATCCGGCCATTGAGAGCTGAGATGAGCTGAAGCTAGCATATTTTATAGCAGCTGTCATTGTCTTAGCATTAGCCATGTGCTTCGCGCGGGTTTGTTTTTCTTCCACGCATCCCACAATGGACCGCGTCGCTGGAATGACGATCTAGTCTATCAATGGCACACCGACTTTAGTTGGCAATCTTTGCCAGTTTTTCAAAAGCAGTACAATGTTGTTATTGCTGAAAGATCTCCTAGATGTACCTGTGCTTTATTTATAAGTAATGGATGTCAACTAGAGCCTACATTGATACAGCTACACTAGTAGTAATCATCTCGCTACCTATAGAGGGGGTCTAATGATGTCACGAGGCAACTTTCGGTGGCCATATTGGATTACATACAGAAGGCTTGCACCTGTCTACATTGTGCTTATTTACCTATTTGTTGGTTTATTTGTCACTGTTTTGAGCAGTTTGGCCTCAGAAGTTGTTGTTAAAGTGCTGAAAGTAAACACATTGGATGTAAACTGCCCAGAACAGCTCAGAACACAAGGAAACTGATGTTACTGCATCAGCATATGTTCACAACAGGGCCTAGCTAGGCAAGGGTGCTCATAATCCAAGATGGCTGATTGCTGACCTCTGACCAGTGAGTGATGATGTCACGCGCACTCCCTCTATATGGATTGTTTTCGAAGCTGTGTACTACTTTTGCGATATGGGAACCAAATGATAGCAGAAAACATTCCAATAATAGCAGAATCCATATTCATACGAAGGTTTATAATTATATATTGTGTATATATGTCGGAGTTGACGTTTTTTGTCCACTTTTTTATTTTGATCTCATACAAATTGAGAAAACCATTAAAATTAACTGCGTAACATCCATCCATAACATCATTTTAGCACACATCCATAACATCATTTGAATACACGCAACCAATTCAAACA
Source organism: Branchipolynoe longqiensis (assembly GCA_030323885.1). NCBI lineage: Eukaryota > Metazoa > Annelida > Polychaeta > Phyllodocida > Polynoidae > Branchipolynoe > Branchipolynoe longqiensis. The sequence goes on from CM059201.1 coordinate 2,031,616, forward strand.
AGATTATCTTGATTACAGTTATTCAAAAGAGATTATGTCGGACAGGAAGAAAGTTGGAAAAAGAGTTTGGGAAGATGTGTGGTGTTGATATGCAAATTTTCACTTAAAAATTTATACTTGTTGCTTCCTAGCCTGGCGCTCGGCATTATTTGGATAGGGCAAGGACTGGTTGGCTCAGTGTCAGGATAATGTTACTGAGTGGGATATCAGGTCATGGTGCTGGTGGCCTGGTCTTCCAGTGGGGCAGCACTATAAAGTCAACATGAGTGCGCACTGTCACAAGTCAGTGCCTGTCCTGATATGACCTTAGATGTTGCTAGGACGTAAAACAACAACAAACAAACAATCACATTTTCAACTTCAGCACAAAATCATATAAGCATATTGTGGATACATTATGTGGGGATAGATTAACAGGGTTCATATGGGGTCTGGAAAGTCTTGAAAAGTCTTGTACTTTAATTTGCCCCATTTCAAGTCCTTGAAAAGCTTTGAATTTAACCTATTTGGGCTAATTAGTCTTGAGAAGCCTTGCATTGCATTAAACTCTCGCCACTGATCTAAATTAGTCCGAAATCGCCATTCGGAATGCCGATTTTGGAGTAAATAAAAGTAAAAATAGTCTTGGGGGTTCCTCTCAGAACAGCCTTGAAATAGCCTTGAATTCCATTTCTTCACATGGGCACGGACCGTGGATTAAACACGTGTAGTATTTTTAGCATGCTGAGTACACAGTGACAGAGTCAACAACACCTATTTGACTTGCTATCCCTCCCAAAAAGGGCTTACTTGTTAACAATGTAATGTGGTGGAAACCAAGTAAGTGGTGTACAGTTTCTGTAAACCACTCATCTAGATCTCTGATTACCACAAATCAACAGTGGCTGTATGAAGAGGCTCATCCATTGCCAGCCAGTCACTACTATTTATTCTATAGCAACTGCATACATCTAGACAAATTATATTTCTTTTTGCTTTTGAAAAAAAAAGGGAAAAAAAGGATATTACTCAGCTTGCTTTGTCAGTGTTGTAAGCTGCGTAAATACACATGGGGTGACACAACATTGGCTGATTGTATCGCACAGGAGGCCATCACCAGCGCAGTAAAACCTCTCTAAAAACCGACCACCTCCACAGACCGACCATTCCCCTATATCGATCACTTTATTTGGGTCCCAAACAGCTGGTCCCAAACGATCGTCCATACAATACCATTGTACCGATAAAAAAAACTCCCTAAGCCGATCACCTCTCTAAATGGACAATTTAAAGTCGATCCTATGGTGGGTAGATTTAGAGAGGTTTCAGTATATTATGAGTGTGTTCTCATAACAAGGCACCACCTGCATTAGTGCTTACCCACAGCAGGAAACCAGTTGAATTAATGTATCCCCATAACAGGACACCACCTGTATTAATGTATGATGTAGCGGGACACAACCTGCATTAATGTATCCCCACAGCAGGACACCACCTGCATTAATGAATCCCTGCAGCAGGACGCCACCTGCATTACTGTACTCCCACAGCAGGACACCACCTGCATTACTGTACTCCCACAGCAGGACACCACCTGCATTAATGAATCCCTGCAGCAGGACGCCACCTGCATTACTGTACTCCCACAGCAGGACGCCACCTGCATTACTGTACTCCCACAGCAGGACACCACCTGCATTACTGTAGCCCCACAACAGGACATCACCTGCATTACTGTACTCCCACAGCAGGACACCACCTGCATTAATTAATCCCTGCAGCAGGACGCCACCTGCATTACTGTACTCCTACAGCAGGACGCCACCTGCATTACTGTACTCCCACAGCAGGATGCCACCTGCATTGCTGTACTCCCACAACAGGACGCCACCTGCATTACTGTAGCCCCACAGCAGGACACCACCTGCATTACTGTACTCCCACAGCAGGACGCCACCTGCATTAGTGTACTCCCACAGCAGGACACCACCTGCATTACTGTACCCCCACAACAGGACATCACCTGCATTACTGTACTCCCACAGCAGGACACCACCTGCATTACTGTACTCCCACAGCAGGATGCCACCTGCATTACTGTACTCCCACAGCAGGACACCACCTGCATTACTGTAGCCCCACAACAGGACATCACCTGCATTACTGTACTCCCACAGCAGGACACCACCTGCATTAATGAATCCCTGCAGCAGGATGCCACCTGCATTACTGTACTCCCACAACAGGACACCGCCTGCATTACTGTACCCCCACAGCAGGACACCACCTGCATTACTGTACTCCCACAGCAGGACGCCACCTGCATTACTGTACTCCCACAGCAGGACACCACCTGCATTACTGTACCCCCACAACAGGACATCACCTGCATTACTGTACTCCCTCAGCAGGACACCACCTGCATTACTGTACTCCCTCAGCAGGACACCACCTGTATTACTGTACTCATGCAGCAGGACACCACCTGCATTACTGTACTCCCACAGCAGGACACCACCTGTATTACTGTACTCCACAGCAGGATACGACCTGCATTACTGTACTCCCACAGCAGGACACCACCTGCATTACTGTACTCCCACAGCAGGACACCACCTGCATTACTGTACTCATGCAGCAGGACACCACCTGCAGTACTGTACTCCCACAGCAGGACACCACCTGCAGTACTGTACTCCCACAGCAGGACACCACCTGCATTACTGTACTCCCACAGCAGGATACCACCTGCATTACTGTACTCCCACAACAGGACATCACCTGCATTACTGTACTCCCACAGCAGGACACCACCTGCAGTACTGTACTCCCACACGTGACACCACCTGTATTACTGTACTCCCACAGCAGGACACCACCTGCATTATTACATGTCTACAATATAATGTCATCTAGAACTACACGTTTCATGAGTGCATATTTGTGATGTTCAACAGTTTATTTAGTATAATTTCGTGATGCTCTGATATCAGAATGTTTCTCTGTTGAACTGACACCCGTTTGCACCACAAAGATCCTGTTGCTGTGATCTATCAACGCCCTCTAGCTGTCAGTGCTAGCCCACTTGCCACACCAGACGGGATGGCCGAATGAGTTAGAGCGTCCGTCTCCCGTGTTGGTAGATCATGGGGTCGTGGGTTCGAACCTGGTCGAGTCAAACCAATGACTTAAAAATTGATACTTGTTGCTTCCTCGCCTGGCGCTCGGCATTATTAGGATAGGGCAAGGACTGGTTGGCTCAGTGTCAGGATAATGTGACTGAGTGAGATATCAGGTCATGGTGCCGGTGGCCTGATTTCCCAGTGGGGCAGCACTATAAAAATCACCATGAGTGTGTACTGTCACAAGTCGGTACCCGTCCTGATATGACCTTAGATGTTGCTAGGACTTAAAGCAACAACAAACAAAACAACAACAACTCGTTTGCTGAGTATTACTTCCATGTGGTTTCTGTGGGAAGGAAAGCCTGACAGGCTCTGAATTCTATTCATGAAGTGTCGCACTGCGTCGGTTTAGTGCTTGGTTACACGGAGGAAGTGGATTCAATTCAACACGCTTCACCTTAGAGACACATTGAGCGATAATGGGGCGGTGGATGCAGAGGGTGATTTGTGAACTACAAACTTCTTAGTATATATCTCAATGAAGAAATTGCAACCGGGGAGTGGGAATTGGGGGGGGCGGGGGGTAACTTACTTTCCTGTCACAAGGGACCTTCACGCAACGAGTGGTCCACAACTGGTTCATCAAAGGCTGTGGTATGTGCTGTCCTGTCTGTGCGAAAGTGCATATAAAAGACCCCTTGCTGCTTATCGGAAAGAGTAGCTTATGTGGCGGCAGCAGATTTCCTCAAAGAAAATGTCAGAATGACTGCATGTTTGACGTCCATACGCCGATGATAAAAAGGAATGTGTTCTAGAGGCATCGTTAAATAAAACACTCTTTTTTTTAATAGAAAGGACCTTCACCGGTGCCTCTCATTTCAGCTTGATACTTTACTTATCCACTGGCTTTATTTGTTTGGGTTTAGTGTCCCATCAATATCTAAGGTCATATCAGGATGGGTACTGACTTGTAACAATGTGCACTTATGATGTCTTTATAGTCCTGCCCCATTGGAAGTATGTACCACAGGTACCATGGCCTAATATCCTACTTACTTACATTATCCTGACTCTGAGCAAACCAGTCCTCGCTGTATCCTTTTAATGCCGAGCACAGTGCTTGGTAGCGACACAAGTATCAATTTTGTAAGTCATCGGTTTAACTTGCTCAGCCACCCAAATATGAAGCCTGCCAGCGCTATTATTTCAGCCACCCTGTCCGGTTAAACTGCAATTTGCAGTTTGGGCTATTTTCCCTTCCAACCAGTGGTCCACAACTGGTTCATCACAGGCGGTGGTGTGTGCTGTACTGTCTGTGGGAAAGTGCATATGAAACTTAAAAGACCCTTGCTATGCTGCCAACACAGCATAAAGCAACCACCAATCAATCAATCAAGCTTATCGAACAGAGTAGCCTATGTGGCAGCAGCGGGTTTCCTTCAAAAGAAATATGTCAGAATGACTGTATGTTTGACTTCCAATAGCCGATGATGACAATCTATGTGCTCTATATGCATCGTTAAATAAAAAAAGCTTTTGTTTAAAAAGACCCACCACCACAACCCCGGTCGCGTCAAACCAATGACTTAAAAATTGATACTTGTTTCTTCCTAGCCTAGCGCTCAGCATTATTAGGATAGGGCAAGGGCTGGTTGGCTCAGTGTCAGGATAATGTGATTGCGTAGGATATCAGGTTATGATGCTGGCGGCCTGGTCTTCCAGTGGGGCAGCAATATAAAGTCGCCATGAGTGTGCACTGTCACAAGTCCGGACCCGTCCTGATATGACCTTAGATGTTGCTAGGTCGTAAAACAACAAACAAACCACAACCACCACCACAACCACCACCATCACAACAACCACCACCACAACCATCACAACCATCACCACAACCATCACAACCATCACCACCACAACCACCACCACCACAACCACCACAACCACAACCACCGCAACCACCACCACAACCACAACCTCCCTACCTCGTCTGTTTTTAATGTTAATCCTGTGCGTTCCCCAGTTCGCTGTCGGGGTGAGGGGTGCTCGGAGCCGTGACTTCTTGGGCACAGTGGGTCAGTCAGTCGTCAGGTTTCACAGCCACAGGCTTTGACCGCCCAGACACTCGAGTAGAGTGTGTCAGTGGGGAACAAGGTGAGCAGTCAGGTAGTTCCCGCTAGGGGGCGTGTGAGGCGGGGCGGGGGGGGGGGGGGGGGGGGGTCCAACGTTTTCAGCATCCTCACAAGTACATGTATCTTGGAGTTTGACTTACTAGAAACAGTCACGGTCCTATCAAGACCGGTATCAACTTGTCGCATTCATGGAGACTTTATAGTGCTGCCATACTGGGAGACTAGGCCGTCGGCACTATCACCTGATATCCCACTCAGTCCTGACATCTGAGGGGTAAATGGTTTATGTTATATCAACATTTATGTTATATCAACATTTTATTGAACTGTTAATGACGTAGATGACTAATTAATACCCCCACCCACCCACCTGCTTAGTCCCCATTGGATACTTGTGTGTGTGGGGGGGGGGGCGGGGGGGGGGGGTTCAGGGGGCCAGGTAGACTAGTTGATTAAAGTTGCATAGTCCAATGGTTTAGAGTTTCTGTCATTTTCTGAGATAAATACATCAGATTGATCGCTATAGACTACCTTACTTTAGTTTGAAGTAACTTTTATTTTAGATGGTTAACTTTGGAGATATTTGACGTACAGCCCTGCAAAATAAATTTTGGCAAGCACACCAAAACTCTCACACCATAGGCATCTGCAGTAACTGGTTCTCTTAAATTGCATCTGTATTCCCTTCAGTGTGATGACAAATGTTTAACAAATGTTTAATAAGTGCACCAGTATCTAAGTTAGATATGTAGAATAAAATCTAGATAATTGTTTTGGTTTTGAAAATTTGATATTTTCATCGGACTCTGGACAAAGAATATTCTAGACCGGTGTTATTTGGACTTGAAATGTATGGATTATGTAATGGATGGGTAACGGTTGATAACGTATATAATGATCAACAGACAATTCAGAATACAAAAAGAACTGTAACGAACGAACGGCAACGGACATGTAATGGATATGTAATGGACGGGAACAGACGGGGAACGGTAGGTAACGGATAATAACCGCATAGGTCAGTCCGGTGCAATCCATTACAAGTTTTGTTCAAACTTGTAATGGATCGGGCCGGATATCAATGGATATGCAATGGATATGCAATGGACACAGACCGGACTTTGCCGGATATCAACGGTTTCTTTACATTTCCTCAATCTGGTGATGTATGACAGCCTTTAAGGAGGGAAAATTATTTCAATCACGGACATTTTTTCCTCGTTCCACTGCACCTTGCCCTCTCCTACCTAGTATGACTGAAAATGATGAAAACGTCGGAACACCCCAAGTGAGTAACAAAGTAAACAGTCACACACTCGCTGTTCCCACTTCCGGTTGAGGGTTGAAGGGGGGGGGGGGGGCGCCGATACCGACTTAGCAACACATTGGGATCGACCGGACGGGATTGTCGCTCAAAGATCTGGTCACGTGATTTGACCGTGTATTCTTCACGTGAATATTCTATGTACCTTAATAACAGGTCACATTTAGAATGAGTTATTTGAGCTCGAACCCAGTAGCACGGGACCGGTCACTCCTCTCCCTCTCCCTCTCCCTCTCCCTCTCCCTCTCCCTCTCCCTCTCCCCTCCCTCCCCTCTCCCTCTCCCTCCCCCTCCCCTTCCCTCTTCCTCTTCCTCTCCTCTCCTCTCCTCTCCTCTCCTCTCCTCTCACTCTCCCTCCCTCCCCTCCTCCCCCTCCCCTCCCCCTCCCCTCGCATGCCCTCCTCCTCCCTGCCTGCCCCCTCCCCTCCCCTCCCCTCCTCTCCCCTCCTCTCCCCTCCCTCCCTCCTCCTCCTCTCCTCTCCTTCTCCTCTCCTCTCCTCTCCTCTCCTCTCCTCTCCTCTCCTCTCCTCTCCTCTCTCTCCTCCTCCTCTCCTCTCCTCCTCTCCTCCCTCTCCGCTCCTCCTCCGCTTCCTCTCCGTCCTCTCCTCTCCTCTCCTCCCCTCCCTCCCCTCCCATCCCCCTCCTCTCCTCTCCTCTCCCCTCTCCTGTTATCCCCTCTTATCTCCGCCCTTCCTCATGTCCTAGTTTCAGCTCATCTCAGCTCTTGTTTGAAACATAGAATACCAACTAAAAAATATACATAATAAATTAAGATATTAATCTTTTATCCAGCATTGCATTTACATCAATATAATATGCACACATCTTATGCCATGTGCATTTAGATTTAGACAAATCGGGGCACTCAGACTAGTGTTAGAGCCATAGCCAGAGTCAGTTTTACTCATTTTATTCATGTTTTTATTAATATCCTATGGTTAATGACATATGTAGAACTAGAAAATTAGTACGGTAAATCAGATATTGGTTATATATTTCTCTGAAACAAGTGTATGTTGACATATTTGGCATTTTAATATTTAGAACAAGAATTAATAATGGTGATGTGGATATCACTCATTGTTTTGTGTGGAATTGTATGTTTCTTAGCGCAAAATGTTTATCTATGGCTAGTTTTGTCTTAGCTATATTCATCAGATAATTATATTGCATGTATGCGTACATGTTTATGCCAAATTATTATATACTTCTATTCATTATGAATAAAAATAGAAGTTTTTCCCTATGCGTATCGACAAACCCAATGGCCATTCGCATTTGCTTTGCTGCCAACGCCGTTTTCAGCACATGCGCAGTCGGAACCGTGATCCCGTCTATCCTGATTATTGTTGTTTTGTTTTTATTTGTATTGCCGTGTCCAGCAACCAGGACAAACTTATTGCACACTATGTCTACGCGTGAATTTGAACGAAGAACAAAAGAAGAGAAGAAGAAAAAATATATATATGTGTGTATATATATACATATATATTTTACCTCGGTAAACAGCCTCAGGCTAGGGAGAGGTAAGCACGTCCGGTACCAGCAATTAGCATATACAACTCACGACTGGATAACGTGTCGTTGGGTTGCTCCGGCAAAATTAGTCTACATACAAGCAAATACGCAGTAAGTATAATAAAAACTGTGGTTAGCTTAAATTATGATGCATTAGAGCATCAATATGGAAAGTTTAGACTTTCGTTGGTCCAATTTGGACGAGTTATTTGGTTATAAACAACCAAGGATAGAACACTCGAGTGGGTTTCTCGAAGGAACCAAACCGGTCATTAGCGGTTATGTCAACACCCAGGTCACCGTGTGACTATGGGTAGAGATGTGGGTTTCGCCCTATCTCATGTGGAAATTCTCTCGTACTCTAATAGAGAGTAATGTTGGAGATGCTCCTGGGTTTCTTTTATAGACTCCCCTAGACAAAACTTTTTCAGGCGTTTCTCCGAGTTTCGTAGCATTTTCTCCAACTTGTTGACGTAGTAGTCACAGGTGGGAGAAGTGTGCGGAACAGAGGGATGGGCGGGCCGATACACTGGTCCCC
>CM059201.1:2040726-2085753 GCA_030323885.1 Branchipolynoe longqiensis
CACACCTCCACCCTCCCACCCAGGCTGACACCCAATCACTGTCCTCCCCGCCTGGATTGACACGCGGGTAATAATGCATTGGGGTTTAATGACCGAGGCCAACTCCAGGGCACACCTCAAGTCGCGACCTGGGCCGGGGCTGTGTCGGGTGGAGTTGGACGGAGTCGGGTCGGTTGTCGGGTCGGTTGTCGGGTCGGGTCTCTGGTCGGTTCTCCGGTGTGTGTGTGTGTCGGGTGTGTGTCGGGTGTGTGTCATGTGTGTGGGTGTGGGTGTGTGGGTGCACGTCGCGTTTAATCAGAGCAGACGACAGACAGAATGTAGGCCGGCAGACTGGGTATACTATTGTATGGACTGGCTGGTGGCGATGAGTGGTAGGTACGGGGAGAGGAGAGGGGTAGGGGTAGCGAGGGGCGGGAGGAAGGGGCAGAGAGGGAGGGGCAGGAGGAGAGGGGCGGGGAGGAGAGAGGAAAATAATTATAAGGGGGGATTGGGACGAGAGGGGTGGAGGGGTGGGGAGAGGGGGGGGGAGGAGAGGGCGAGAGGAGGAGAGGAGGGAGAAGAGTGGGAAGGTGAGGGGCATGGGACGGGGGGTGATGGGGCAGGGAGAGGGAGGAAGAGAGGGGTGAGGAAGCGGGGGGGGGGGGGTGGGGTAAGGGGGTGATAAGGGTATGGTGAGTAGGAAATGGGGGTGTAGGGGGTGACGACCTGTCCACAGCATGGGCGGGATATTGCTGAGTGGAGGGGAGGGAGGGGAGGGAGGGGATGGAGGGGAGGTAGGGGAGGGAGGGGAGGGAGGGGAGGGAGGGGAGGGAGGGGAGGGAGGGGGGAGGAGGGGGGAGGAGTTGGGAGGGGAGGGAGGGGGTGAGGGGAGGGAGGGGGGGGGGCTGATGGCGCTACTTAGGAGATGTCGTCTTTAACTCCACGCACCCCCGTCTCCCCCACCCCCCGGCCCCTGCTACCAGATATACACCCCACTCCCCTCCAATCCCACCCACACACACACACACCTGCGACCCTCTCCCCGCCCACCCCATCAGTGTGGTTGTAGTATATCGGAGCTCCGCGCGGTGGCGCTGCGGGCGACGGACGCGCTCGGCCGAGCGCGCTCTAACGGCGATGGGAGACGCTGGTCCCGCCCGGCAGAAGCCGGCGCCCGGTGACGCCCGTCAGAGGACGCCACCGTCACACGCTGACACTGACGTCGCGCCGACACCCGACCCGCCTGCCCGCCCCTCCGCAGGTACACCTCCGCCAGGCGGGAGGGAGAGGGGAAGGAAGGGGAAGGAAAGGGAAGGGGGTAGAGGAGGGGTGGGGAGGGGTAGGAGGAGGGGGGGAAGGGAAGGGGGGGGAAGAGGGGGGAAGGGAGAGGGAGAGGGAAGGAAGTGATAGGGTGGAGAGGAGGAGGGGGAGAGGGAGGAGGAAACGGAAGGGGGAGAGGGAAGGGAGAGGGAGGGAGAGGGAGGGGGAAGGGAGGGGCAAGAGGGGGGGAGGGTTTTGGAAGGGGAAGAGGGGAGGAAACGGTAACAACGGGAGGAGGGTGGGGGTGGGGAGGGAGAATGGAGGGGCGGGAGAGGGAGAGGGCAGGAAGGGGAAGGGTGGGGGAGGGAGGGGGAGAGGGAGGAGAAACGGAAGGTGAGAGGGAAGGGGGAGGGGGAAGGGAGGGGCAAGAGGGAGGGGAGGGGAGAGGGAGAGGGAAGGAAGGGGAAGGGTGGAGGAGGGAGGGGGGAGAGGGAGGAGGAAACGGAAGGGGAGAGGGAAGGGAGAGGGAGGGGAGAGGGAGGGGGAAGGGAGGGGGAAGGGGAGGAGGAGGAGAGAGAGGGATTTATTGACATCAACTTCAAATGTTGCAGTCGTTCAGCGATCCAAGGCTTGTACTATTGTAGTAAGTACTGTAGTCTCTGTCATAGGTTCTCTACCATAAGTTTAGATTGATATATAAAACTATAAATAAATAAATATATAAATATATGTCATCATCATGCTGTCGGTCGCGATGCGACAAAGACCGTCTTTCATTACTTGACTGCCACTCTCCATTTAGCTCTCTTATTTCATGAAAGCTGCCTGCAAAAGTGTTGAAGTGCTGCTGGCTTTTGCAAGTTACCAGCAGCACTCTCTCGGGGAGCAAATAGGTTTCACACCGGCAAGAACATGTCAAGACAGACGCAAAACTATTTGTCCCTGCAGTGGCTGGTCGAGAGATGTTGGGAGTTCCATACATCAACCGCCCTTAATGCTGCCACAGTGACATGGTTTTCTGTTTAGGGTTGGCTCCCTTAGCCCTTGGTTCTGTTAAGAACCTGTACCACAAGGCAGTGGTTTACAACTCTGCAGGGCAGGGGCGTCAAACTCCCTGAGGTGTTGCTATACCTGCAATACCTCCATACCATAAATATATGTGCGTGTCCTGATACTCAACAAATTCCTCCAGTGTGTGCGGCGCGAGGGGGCCACCCGTATACAATTACACCGCCAGCTGGAGGAGGGGGGGGACTATGGAAGAATAATAGTGATGCGTTTATGTTCCCCTATAGCATTTATACTTGCATAATGCGTTATAGATCACATACACACACTACTGTACTGACCTCTCAAGGAAGGAACCACATAGATAGGTAAGCATGGATAGGGCGATTGCATCGGGGAGACTAGGTGGTGTGATGCTAATAGTCCTCCAATGGCAAGAAGTGTGGGTTTGAATCCAACTAAAGCTAAGATTCCTTCCACGCGGTATGCAGCATGTGGTATGCGAATTCGAATGCGACAAAAAATCGAAACGCCTTGAAGTCAATGGACTACATCCCTTACATGTGGTATGCGAATGTGAATGCGAATGCGAATGCGAATGCGACAACTCAATCGGTACCTGTAGCGATCGGTGCAGCATGCGGCATGCGGCACGCGGTGTGCGAATAGAAATGTCAGTCGCACTTGTCCATTAGGTTTAGATGAGGAGAGGCGACTGAGCATTACGGAATGGACACACACAAGGGTGCAGACGGGAAACATATGGTAGTGGTGGTGGTTGGGTTACGGGTTCGTAAAAATGCTACCATAGCCACATAAATATGAATACTTATCTATAATTTGGTAATTATAAAGGTAGGAACCTCCATGTGACATACCAAGAGTTACATAGATATAAATGCCATATTAGGCAGTATGGAGTATGCAGTATGGAGTATACTTGTTTATTTTTATTTTTTAAATATAGCCAGTTGTGTGCCGCATGCCGCATGCCGCATAGAAGGAATCCTCCCATTCACATACCGCATGCCGCATGCTGCATACCGCGTAGAAGGAATCTTAGCTTTATGCCTCCAACTTCTCTTCCACAGCCCCCTCACCCGGCCTTCCATAAAGCCCCCCTCCCCCTGCTCCCCTCCCGCCAACCTCCATTTACATTTTTGTTTCAGGATTCATTTCTACCCATCTCTAAAAATCCCCCCTCCCCCCACTCCTCTCACCCCCCCCCCTAACCCCCTAACCCCATTTTCCAGCACCCATCTCTAAAAATGGTATCTCCTGCCCCCTTCACCTCCCCCACTACACCCGCTCCCCCCGCTGTGACTGCCCCCCCCCCCACTCCGCCGGCTACAGGTGTGTTTTTAGCCGGTGAAACCTCACGCCGCGGTTTACACGCATCAGCGACATTCAATAACGGGCGGGATCTCGCCGTGTGACGAGATAAGGCGAGACGGCGGGAAGCTGCCTTCGGAATCGCTTTGTACAAATGGCCGCCGGCGATAGCAGGTAGGAGGGGGTGAGGGAGGGGGAGAGGGAGGGGTGTGGGGGTGTGGGGGGGGGAGTGCTCTCAGCGGGCGGTAAGCGATATATTATCTATATATCTTTAGCACTGTATATAGGATATGTGATATATATGTAGATTTGGTGATCATTTATATATATTATGAGGAGTAGTTGAATGCATATATTTAGGTTTATATTTATGTATATTTTTATATATATATTTATGTATATTTTTATGTGTATACTTATGTATATCTTTGTGTATATTTTTTTATGTATATTTCTATGTATATTTTTGTGTATATTTACATATGTTTATGTATGTGTGTAGGTATATTTATGTATGTTTAAGTATTTGTATGCATAGTTATGCATATTTATATAGATGTATGTATATTTATGTGTATGTATGTGTATTTGTGTACATTTATGCACATTTATGTAAATGTATGTACATTTATGAATATTTATAAATATTTATGAACATTTATGAACATGAAAAAATATGTTTTAAAATTTATGAACATTTATGAACATTTATGAACATTTATGTGCAGGAATGTGCATTTATTTACATTTATGAACATGTATGTACATTTATGTACATTTATGTGCAGGAATGTGCATTTATTTACATTTATGAACATGTATGTACATTTATGTACATTTATTTACATTTGTGCAAATGTATGCGCATTTATGAACATCTATGTATATTTATGTATATTTATGTACATTTACCTACATTTATGCACGTGTATGTACATTTATTTACATTTATTTACATCTCTGCAAATGTATGCACATTTATGTACATTTATATAGGATTTCCCCCATGCTGAGTGCTGTATACCTGTCTGGTGTTGAACCTTGCCCGTACACGTACATTTATATAGGATTTCCCCCATGCTGAGTGCTGTATTCCTGTCTGGTGTTGAACCTTGCCCATACACATACATTTATATAGGATTTCCCCCATGCTGAGTGCTGTATACCTGTCTGGTGTTGAACCTTGCCCGTACACATACATTTATATAGGATTTCCCCCATGCTGAGTGCTGTATACCTGTCTGGTGTTGAACCTTGCGCGTACACATACATTTATATAGGATTTCCCCCATGCTGAGTGCTGTATACCTGTATGGTGTTGAACCTTGCCCATACACATACATTTATATAGGATTTCCCCCATGCTGAGTGCTGTATACCTGTCTGGTGTTGAACCTTGCGCGTACACATACATTTATATAGGATTTCCCCCATGCTGAGTGCTGTATACCTGTCTGGTGTTGAACCTTGCCCGTACACATACATTTATATAGGATTTCCCCCATGCTGAGTGCTGTATACCTGTCTGGTGTTGAACCTTGCCCGTACACGTACATTTATATAGGATTTCCCCCATGCTGAGTGCTGTATTCCTGTCTGGTGTTGAACCTTGCCCGTACACATACATTTATATAGGATTTCCCCCATGCTGAGTGCTGTATACCTGTCTGGTGTTGAACCTTGATTGTTTACATTTATATAGGATTTCCCCATGCTGAGTGCTGTTTCCTGTCTGGTGTTGAACTTGCCCGTACACATACATTATATAGGATTTCCCCTGCTGAGTGCTGTATACCTGTCTGGTGTTGAACCTTGCCGTATATGTACATTTATTAGGATTTCCCCCATGCTGAGTGCTGTATTCCTGTCTGGTGTTGATTGCCCATACACATACATTTATATAGGATTTCCCCCATGCTGAGTGCTGTATACCTGTCTGGTGTTGAACCTTGCCGTACACATACATTTATATAGGATTTCCCCCATGCTTGCTGTATACCTGTCTGGTGTTGAACTTGCCGTACACGTACATTTTATAGGATTTCCCCCTGCTGAGTGCTGTATACCTGTATAGTGTTGAACCTTGCCATACACATACATTTATATAGGATTTCCCCCATGCTGAGTGCTGTATACCTGTATAGTGTTGAACCTTGCCCGTACACATACATTTATATAGGATTTCCCCCATGCTGAGTGCTGTATACCTGTATAGTGTTGAACCTTGCCCGTACACATACATTTATATAGGATTTCCCCCATGCTGAGTGCTGTATACCTGTATAGTGTTGAACCTTGCCCGTATATGTACATTTATATAGGATTTCCCCCATGCTGAGTGCTGTATACCTGTCTGGTGTTGAACCTTGCCCGTACACATACATTTATATAGGATTTCCCCCATGCTGAGTGCTGTATTCCTGTCTGGTGTTGAACCTTGCCCGTACACATACATTTATATAGGATTTCCCCCATGCTGAGTGCTGTATACCTGTCTGGTGTTGAACCTTGCCCGTACACATACATTTATATAGGATTTCCCCCATGCTGAGTGCTGTATACCTGTATAGTGTTGAACCTTGCCCATACACATACATTTATATAGGATTTCCCCCATGCTGAGTGCTGTATACCTGTCTGGTGTTGATGCACACTACTTTATATAGATTTCCATGCTGAGTGCTGTAACTGTTGTGTTGAACCTTGCGTACACGTACATTTATATAGGATTTCCCCATTCTGAGTGCTGTATTCCTGTATAGTGCTGAACCTTGCCCGTATATGTATATTTATATAGGATTTCCCCCATGCTGAGTGCTGTATTCCTGTATAGTGTTGAACCTTGCCCATACACATACATTTATATAGGATTTCCCCAATGCTGAGTGCTGTATACCTGTATAGTGTTGAACCTTGCGCGTACACATACATTTATATAGGATTTCCCCCATTCTGAGTGCTGTATTCCTGTATAGTGCTGAACCTTGCCCGTATATGTATATTTATATAGGATTTCCCCCATGCTGAGTGCTGTATTCCTGTATAGTGTTGAACCTTGCCCGTATATGTACATTTATATAGGATTTCCCCCATGCTGAGTGCTGTATACCGGTATAGTGTTGAACCTTGCCCGTACACGTGCTGTACTGTACGTTTGCTTGCTACCTGGGTATTTGTAATTCTAACTATGAGCATACAGTGTTATCACTGACCTCCTCACGTTAACTGCCACATGCATAGATAGGTTAATTGCACCAGGGAACATAGATAGCCTAACGGTTAGGACGCTATCCTAAGTCTAGGTTTGAGTCCCACTCTGGGTATGATGCTTCCCTATGTTTGTAGAACCCCCACCTCCACCACCCACCACCCACCTCCACCCACCACCCACCTCCACCCACCACCCACCTCCACCCACCACCCACCACCCACCTCCACCACCCACCTCCCACCTCCACCACCCACCTCCACCCACCACCCACCTCCAGCACCCCCCCCCCCCACCCCCCACCCCCCACTCCCCACCACCCACCACCCACCACCCACCTGCACCCACCACCCACCACATCATTTTCTACATTGGAAACCCACCTAACGACCAACTGTCTCCACCTGGCCCAACTTCTGATTGTTTGTTGGGGCTTTATGTCCTAGAAACATCTAAGGTCATATCATGACGGATACCGACTTGTGACAGTGTGCACTCATGGCGACTTCATAGTGCTGCTCCACTGGGACGCCAGGCCGCCTGCACCATGACCCGATATCCCAGTCACACTATCCTGACATTGAGCTAACCAGTCCTTACCCTATCCTAGTAATGCTGAACACCAGGCTAGGTAGCAACAAGTATCAATTTTGTAGGTCATTAGTTTGACTAGACCGGAAATCCCGACCTTCCGCACGGGAAGTTTGCGCTCTACCGATTGGGCCATCACGTCCGGTACCCTATAGCCCAACGCAGGAAGCAGCGGTACTTACAAACATTCCGTGGGTGTGTCTCGTTTACAAGATTCATAAGTGCCGGTTTGGGTTAGACTTTATAGGGAGGAGTATCTATAAAAGATTCACCCGTACTTCCAGTACATGGCTGAAAACCAACCCATTAGAAAAACTGGCAAAGAATTTCGACATGCTGGGGAAATTAACTGAGCTGGTAAATTCTTAATTTAAGAAGCACAATATATTCTTTATGTACGTCTTCATATTTACCTGCTACATTTGAGTTAGAAAATATGATAAAACATATACTTTAATGCAATATAAAAGTGAAATTGATGGCATTCTATGGCCGCCATCTTGTCTTTTTGCATTCTCTCCCATTTCACCAACTCTGTGCCGATATAAGTATCCATTTGATACTGGAGGCAGGGATTCTACTTCCTGTTCCATACTAAAGCTATTTTCGCCCGTATTTACACTACGTTGTCGTTCACCCCTGTACTGGAAGTACGGGGTGAATCTTGTATCTAGGAGGGTGAGAGGTGGTGGTGGTGGGGGGGGGGGGGGGGGTACTGGTTACGGAACATTGCCAACACATGTCTCTCTATCCACAACAGATGACTTGTCATTATATATCTGTCTCTCTCCACTAGTTCGCCACCAGCAATGGGCATGGCGGAGACAAAAGGGGCAACATACTTTAAGCGCAAGAGGAGGGAGGGGGAAGGGAGGGAGGGGGCAGAGGGGGCGAGGGAGGGAGTGGATAGTGGGTAGGAGTGGGGAAGGGGAAGGGAGGGGAAGGAAGGGGAAGGGAAGGCGGAAGGGATGAGGAAGGGAGGGGGTGGGAGGGAGTGGGGGAGGGGAAGGGAGGGGAAGGGAGGGGAAGGGAGGGAAGGGATGGGGGAGGCAGGGGAGGCAGGGGACAGGGAGTGGTAGGGGAGGAGGGGAGAGCAAAGTTATGGAGAAAGAAGTTAGACGTGAGGGTGGGTTTATAAATTGGGGGGGGGGGTCGAATGGAAGGGGAAGGAGGGACAGGTACAAAAATATATATATATATGTATATGTGTGTGTGTTTGTTTGTGTGTAGTATAGATATGTGTGTACATGTATGGATATATATGGATATATATATATATATATAGTATAGTTATAAATACAAATCTTACCTGGGTACAGATGATGGATAACTGATGTTTTCCCAAGGTACTACTACTAGCCTCGCATAGTCGTGGGTCAGGTAGAAGGAAGCACATCCAGGTCGAGCAATCTTTTACATACTTTATAGGATAAACAATGATGTTAACTTTATATGAATACTATTGTGTTTTGGTTTTGGTTTTAGCGAAACATGATAGTCGTGGTAGGGTAGGGTAGGTGGGCCCTGACCCACGACTATCTGAGGCTAGTACCTCAGGAAAACACCAGTTATCCATAGTGCAAAATATTAATTTTGTTTCTCACCGGTCTTCAGTTGGTGAGTAGTCGAGTCACCAAGCCACTTGGCTTTTCTAGTGGTTTGTTGTAATGCTTTGCAGATGATCTAGCCGTCTTCCACCCAGCGTGTGCAAAGATTCACTTTACCGAGATTCCTAATTGTCTTGCCTTGGAAGCCGTGGCTCGACACGTTGAGTGTGATGCGTAGCGTCCAGTATTGACTCCTGCCTGTTTAAGCACCTTGATGGTCCATCTTGCGAGTGTGTCTCTTGAGATAGCTTTATGCGGTTTAATAAAGCTGATTACTAGCTGTCTGGAATTTCTAATTCTGCGTGACTTGGATATATATCCTAATGGCTGAAACTACACATATCCATTTATCTTCCGGAAAACTATTTACATGTATTGTGGACAGTGGGTCACCTGTGCGATTCAACTTTAGTAATGTCTCTAAATCGAATGTTGCCTCATCCATATCTATTTCTAGTCCATCCAGTGAGAGTGCCACAATCGTTTGGCTTCTGTGTCCCGTCACTAGCAGTAATAGCACTGCTAGTGCTAACTTAAATCTTAGTTCCTTAATTGATAAATGTCTATTGCCAGGCCATGACTTGAATATCTTAAATACTATCAAAACATCCCAAAACCTATTTATTATATTTGGGTTTGGGTGGATTTCTTTCATACACCGATCTAATGAACCAGCGTACCAACTGATGTTTTCCAATCGTTTGTCCATCTATCCTAGGTGGAATAATTGAAAGCACACATCTTGTTGCATGAATTGCACCAAATCCTAGTCCTTCATCTTCTAGGATTCTTAGAAATCTTAATATTTGGGATATTGTAGGTTTTAATGGTTTGACTCCTTTTAGAAGGCATTGAAGTCCCCATTTCTTTAAATAACTTGTGCATAATTTCACTGTTCCTTTCCTCCAGGTGTGTGAAATAAGTCTTTCTTTCGTAATTTTTTCTAAACCATATTGTTCTAAATGCGTTCTTAAAAAAGAATGCTAAAAGGGGTGTTGTCGACACGTCTCCGTGGACTGTTAGTGGTCCCTGATGTTGTAGGTTGTTCCTTTCTCGTGGGAACCTGAGCACGTCTTTTGCTGCTAATATTATTGCCGCTAGCCATGGTTGTGTTTCCCATGCTGGTACTATCAGTACTGCGTGTATGTGATCCATCTTGATCTTCCTGGCCACTCTGCTGATAATGCTGAATGGTTGGAATATGTAATAGAATTTATTATTCCAAATTAATGAAAATCCATCTACTCTCCAGGCTTCTGGCTCTGGATGCCAAGACACATATTTAGGTAACTTTTTGTTATTGCATGATGCGAATAAGTCAATTTCTGGTTTGCCCCATTTGTGAAAAATGTGGTCGAAAATACTCTGATCCAGTGACCATTCTAAATGGTCATGAAAATGTTGGCTTTTCTTGTCAGCCAAAGTATTTTGACTGCCTGGAATATGTGCTACTGTTACCCATATCTTGTGTTTCTCTGCCCAGTCTCAAATAAGTTTGGCCATATAGTTACATGGTTTGGAACGAATCCCTCACATATTTCGTATGTAAGCCAAAGCTGTCGTTTTATTTGTTAATACCCTTACATGATATGTAGGGCTGTGAATTAGACTGTGGAGTCCTAGATAAATAGCTCTAAGTTCTAATACGTTAATGTGATCAGAGATTTCATCTTTCGTCCAACGACCACCTGTTGCTTGTTAGTCTCTATGAGCCCCCCAGCCTTCTAATGAAGCATCTGTTATAACTGTAGTGTTAGGTTCTCCCATTCTAATTGGGTTGGGAGAATTGTTAATGAGTAAAAACCACCAAATAATATCATTTTGGCCGCTGGTGAGATCATCATAGGCCACTCAAAGTTTCCTTTTGTGCGCGCCAACGGCAAGTTCTTATCTATCTCAAGCGATTTAATGAGCTTTGCCATAAAGAATAGCTGGTGCATATGCTATCATAATTCCTATCAATACTGCGACTTGTCATAAGTTTGGTTCGTTCAATCGAAATAATTGATTTGCTCTTGTTGTAAATTTGTCAACTTTTTGTTCTGTTAATGAAATGGTCATTTCTGTGGTGTCAATAAAGAATCCCAGAAACTTTAACTTTTTTGTTGGTGTTAGTACTGATTTAGTTTTGTGTATGTAGAATCCTAATTTTGTAAATGTCTCGCATAATTTGTCTACAGCTGTCTGGCATTGTTGTTGTGTTTGTGCAACAATAAATGAATCAGCAATACAAGGAAACATAACATGTCCTTCCCCAGCCATCTGGGAAAATTTGGTTTAAGTAACCTTGTGAAAATGCGTGGACACCAAGCCAGTCCATTCGGCATGCACGTGAACTCATAAAGTTTGCCGTTCCAACAAAACCTGAGATATTTACGATCAAGTTTATAGATAGGTAGTGTATAGTATGCATCTTTAAGATCCACACTGGCTAGCCAGGATTCTTGTGTTACTAAGTCTCTTGCTGTGTCTAATGAAATTTTTTTGAAATGTTTGTATTCTACGAATTTGTTGAATAATGTTAGATCTAGAATTAGTCTTACATTTCCATTGGGTTTGGGTGTCAAGAAAATATTAGATATCAATTCCCCAGCCACATGTAGTGCTGGTTCTATGATGCCTTTTTCTACAGAATTTAAGTATCTGATTATCTAACTCATCGCATTCTGATCCGTGAAATCGGTAAAGGAAAGGTATGCTATTTTGAATAGGTTCTTCTATCAAGGGTATTCTTATTCCTTCAGCTATACTAAGGATAGCTAAATTATCTGTGATGCTATTCCATTCCAGTAGGCAATTATTGAGGTCACCAGCTTGAAATATGCTTACTGGTGTTTGCATTGCCACTTCTATTTGTTCCTTGGGCGGGGGAACAGCTTCTGGGCATTGAACTCCCTCTTGAAGGGTTTGTTCCCGTCATTCCAACTGAACGACTGCCGATGGCCCCTTCCCCTGGCCTGGAAGCTGAAGTTCATTCCGAACCGGCCTCCTCGTTGGCTGATTTGGCGGTTTAAAAAATCCTGCCTCATCTTCTTGAAGCAGTTAGGATTCGCGTCTGCGGACTTCTTCTTGTCCGTTTCCATATGTTTGCCACACATGGATCCCGTCTCCACTTGTTTGAACAAGTGCTAGAGTTGTCCACCGAACAGCCTTAAAGATGTTCTCAAACTGTCTGTAAGAGAGGAAGTTGCTTGTCGCTGTCAGCAAAGCTATCCCTCCATTTATCTCATCGCAGAGCGATGAGAACTTGCTCTCTGCCACAATCCTATTTGCTATAGGCACCATGGCCGTGAGGGCCGATAGCACCGGTACAGTGTTGTATCTTACGGAGGATAACAATAATAATAATAAGTAATATTACCTTGCGAATCTTTATACTCGCATAATACATTATACATCACACATATACACACACACATATATATATATATATATATATATATATATATATATATATATGTATATGTATATGTATGTGAATGAGCGTGGTAGAAGGGGGATACAGAGGGTGGAGGGGGGTTATGATGGCTTATTGCACGCTCTGCCTGAGCCGACTGGGGGCGAGTGGGGGGGCAACTATGAGGGCGGGAGTTAGGGGGGGGGGTTAGGGGTGCGGAGCGGGGGGGGGGGGGGGGGAGAGATGGCCAGGGGCGGGTCGTCCTATACCGTCCCGCACAGGGGAGCCTGGTAATAAGTATAATGTGATGGGTGGACAGTAAGGTGACAACAGCGTGAATATCACACGAGGTGTGAGTTATGGTAGCGTGCACAGTGTGCATCACAGTGCCAGGTACGCAGCTGTTAGGTGGCGCTGTTACACACGAGGTGTGAGTTATGGTAGCATGCACAGTGTGCATCACAGTGCCAGGTACGCTGCTGTTAGGTAGTGCTGTTACACATGAGGTGTGAGTTATGGTAGCGTGCATGGTGTGTGTCACAGTGACAGGCACGCAGCTGTTAGGTGGTGCTGTTACACACAAGGTGTGAGTTATGGTAGTGTGCAGGGTGTGCCTCATGGTGCCAGGTATGCAGCTGTTACACACAAGGTGTGTGTTATGGTAGCGTGCACAGTGTGTGTCACAGTGCCAGGTACGCATCTGTTAGGTGGCACTGTTACACATGAGGTGTGAGTTATGGTAGCGTGCACAGTGTGTGTCACAGTGCCAGGTACGCAGCTGTTAGGTGGCACTGTTACACACGAGGTGTGTGTTATGGCAGTATGCACAGTGTGTGTCACAGTGCCAGGTACGCAGCTGTTAGGTGGTGCTGTTACACACGAGGTGTGAGTTATGGTAGCGTGCACAGTGTGTGTCACAGTGCCAGGTACGCAGCTGTTAGGTGGCACTGTTACACATGAGGTGTGAGTTATGGTAGCGTGCACAGTGTGTGTCACAGTGCCAGGTACACTGCTGTTAGGTGGTGCTGTTACACATGAGGTGTGAGTTATGGTAGCGTGCACAGTGTGTGTCACAGTGCCAGGTACGCAGCTGTTAGGTGGCACTGTTACACACGAGGTGTGTGTTATGGTAGTATGCACAGTGTGTGTCACAGTGCCAGGTACACTGCTGTTAGGTGGTGCTGTTACACATGAGGTGTGAGTTATGGTAGCGTGCACAGTGTGTGTCACAGTGCCAGGTACGCAGCTGTTAGGTGGCGCTGTTACACACGAGGTGTGAGTTATGGTAGCGTGCACAGTGTGCATCACAGTGCCAGGTACACAGCTGTTAGGTGGCGGTGTTAAACACGAGGTGTGAGTTATGGTAGCATGCTCAGCGTGCATCACAGTGCCACATACGCAGCTGTTAGGAGGCGCTGTTACACACGAGGTGTGAGTTATGGTAGCCTGCACAGTGTGCGTCACAGTGACAGGTATGCAGCTGTTAGGTGGCACTGTTACACACGAGGTGTGAGTTATGGTAGCATGCACAGCATGCGTCACAGTGCCAGGTATGAAGCTGTAAGGTGGCGCTGTTACACACGAGGTGTGAGTTATGGTAGCGTACACAGTGTGTGTCATAGTGACAGGTACGCAGCTGATAGGTGGTGCTGTTACACACGAGGTGTGAGTTATGGTAGTGTGTGCAGTGTGCATCACAGTGACAGGTATGCAGCTGTTAGGTGACACGATATGTGAGTTATGGTAGCATGCACAGTGTGCCTCACAGTGCCATGTACACAGCTGTTAGGTGGCACTGTTACACATGAGTGTGTGAGTTATGGTAGCATGCACAGTGTGTGTCACAGTGCCAGGTACACAGCTGTTAGGTGGCACTGTTACACATGAGGTGTGAGTTATGGTAGTGTGCACAGTGTGTGTCACAGTGCCAGGTACACAGCTGTTAGGTGGCACTGTTACACATGAGGTGTGAGTTATGGTAGCATGCACGGTGTGCATCACAGTGCCAGGTACACAGCTGTTAGGTGGCGCTGTTACACACGAGGTGTGAGTTATGGTAGCATGCACAGTGTGCATCACAGTGCCAGGTATGCAGCTGTTAGGTGGTGCTGTTACACATGAGGTGTGAGTTATGGTAGTATGCACAGTGTGTGTCACAGTGCCAGGTACGCAGCTGTTAGGTGGTGCTGTTACACACAAGGTGTGAGTTATGGTAGTGTGCACAGTGTGCATCACAGTGCCAGGTACGCAGCTGTTAGGTGGCACTGTTACACACGAGGTGTGAGTTATGGTAGCGTGCACAGTGTGCATCACAGTGCCAGGTACGCAGCTGTTAGGTGGCGCTGTTACACACAAGGTGTGAGTTATGGTAGCGTGCACAGTGTGCATCACAGTGCCAGGTATGCAGCTGTTAGGTGGCGCTGTTACACACGAGGTGTGAGTTATGGTAGCATGCACAGTGTGTGTCACAGTGCCAGGTATGCAGCTGTTAGGTGGTGCTGTTACACACAAGGTGTGAGTTATGGTAGCGTGCACAGTGTGCATCACAGTGCCAGGTATGCAGCTGTTAGGTGGCACTGTTACACACGAGGTGTGAGTTATGGTAGCGTGCACAGTGTGCATCACAGTGCCAGGTACGCAGCTGTTAGGTGGCGCTGTTACACACAAGGTGTGAGTTATGGTAGCGTGCACAGTGTGCATCACAGTGCCAGGTATGCAGCTGTTAGGTGGCGCTGTTACACACGAGGTGTGAGTTATGGTAGCGTGCACAGTGTGTCACATGCCAGGTACGCGCTGTTAGTGTGCTGTTACACACGAGTGTGAGTTATGGTAGTGTGCACAGTGTGCATCACAGTGCCAGGTATGCAGCTGTTAGGTGGCACTGTTACACACGAGGTGTGAGTTATGGTAGCGTGCACAGTGTGCATCACAGTGCCAGGTATGCAGCTGTTAGGTGGCGCTGTTACACACGAGGTGTGAGTTATGGTAGCGTGCACAGTGTGCATCACAGTGCCAGGTATGCCGCTGTTAGGTGGCGCTGTTACACACAAGGTGTGAGTTATGGTAGCATGCACAGTGTGCATCACAGTGCCAGGTATGCAGCTGATAGGTGGCACTGTTAAATATGAGGTGTGAGTTATGGTAGCATGCTCAGCGTTCGTCAGTGCCAGGTATATATATATATATATAACATTAGTATATATGTGGTGTTGGGCCGTCACGTTGATGTCAGCCATGTCATATCTGTCCCACTAATACCCTACTATTACTAATGGCTGAGGAGAGGAAATGTCGAAAAATGTCGAAAAAAGTCACCACTAGTCAAAAGAGAATAATGAACAATGCATGCAATGTAGTAAATAACATGTTTTAATAAACAAATAAAAGGACAGTAAGTGGAGTGGATAAGAGCATGTGACTAATTGACTGTCATTGCATGTTGAAGCAGGACACCTGCACCTACACACTCATCCTGACATGACCTTATGTAGAATCTAATGCTCCGATCTGTGGCTGTGTACGTAGGCTATGAGGAAAACAATACAGACAAAGAAAAAGGAAGAGAGTAAAGCGTAAGAGAGAGAGTCCATCCCTCTGGTTTATTGTTATATAGTTACATGGGTTCATTGTAGAGTATCATATCACCTCCTTCACCCAATGGGAATCGAGCATTCCTGGTCCCACCAATAGGATTCCACCATTCCTGGTCTCCATGGATACCAGGCTTCTGCCCACCACCAGGAGCTGTATGGCCCCCCTTGGCCACCACCAACCTTGACCTTTTGAGTGTTGTGACCCCTACCCCAGCAGAAGGGCTAGACCCTGAGTGCAATCACACCCAAACCTGCCAGCACCACTATGTCTATTTACATCCCACTCAGGCACCACCAACCCATATATATAAATATATATATATGCACCGGAATAATTTACACTTAGATGTTGCCAGGATGTAAAACCCTCAACAAACAAAGAAAACACCTTATAATTAGATCACCCTGCCACAACCGCTCGTACCACCACTCACTACTGCCATGTTTTGTTTGTGTGTTTGTCCTAGCAACATCTAAGGTCATATCAGGACTGGTACCGACTTGTGACAGTGCGCACTCATGGCGACTTTATAGTGCTACCCCACTGGGAAATCAGCACCACTGATATCCCATTCAGTCACATACTTCTGACATTGAGTGAACCTGTCCTTGCCATGTCCTAGTAACGCCAAGCGCCTTGCTAGGATCAAGTATCAAATTTTAAGTCATTGGTTTGACTTGACCAGGGTTCGAACCCACAAACTCATGGGTTCGGATACCCTGATCACCCAAAACAGGGGACGGACACTCAACTCATTCGGCCACCCCGTCTGGTCTCTACCATCATGTGCAGCTCACACAAACCAGCACGAAGCTATCACGTTCTTAAACCGCAATGCAAAGGGTCATCCAGCCAGTTTGTCACCACACAAATGACCTTAGATGTTCCTAGGATGTAAAACAACAACAAACAAACAAATCATCGGACAAGACGTCAACTTTTTGTTTTTGTTTTTTGTGACAAGTTTTTTATTCTGCCCATAACATATAAGCTCCTGTGAGGGTGCTTGTTTTCAACACTGGACAGCTGTGATACTGGATTGGTCTGGTCCCACACTCAAGAGTCTTTACCTGATCTTTCTCGGGCCAACCTGTGCGGTTTTGGGTGTTAGTAGTTTCTATATTAGTTTTTTTTTAATTTTCAAGTTTTTTCCTAACCTGTATATGATAACTTAACCTACTATGTACATCTACGCAGATGACATATAGGCCTGTGGGAGAGGATCCCATTCTATTGTGGTTTGTTACAGCATCCTTTCACCCATGCACTGTCCTTAGATAGTACACCAGTGTGCCAGAACACCCCTGGACCCTTCAGGACTGCGACTAGGTGGGATGGCTGTGTTGTATGGTTAGCCATTTTGTATTTCAGGGTGATTCGGATGCATGACTGTGGCCTGCCTGGTTCTGCTTTGGTTTGTGCCAGTACACATACCCAGACGGACTGCGCCCTATGGTGATAGTCATTTCAAATTCCTTAGTACTTAGTAGGGCTAGTTTCCGTATTTGTAATATCTACCATCTTTTCTGGCCTGTCTTTTGCTTTTTGTACCAGAACACAGCAAGCAGTGACGGCGCCCAAGATCAGGTGAGATATTGTTTCTTCAGTAGGTGGTTGTGCATTATGTTTTCTTTAAGGACCTTTTATAGTGATCCATGCTTTTGATTGCCCATTGTTGTGTGGGTTGATTATTCCAGGCATGTGCCACCATGGCCAGTACACTTCTCTCATAAATTTTGGTGTTACTTATTGTTGTCAGTAGCACTGGGGCTGCCATTTGCCTGGTGTCCCTACGGGGGGTTGCTGTGTAGCCTGGTTTTGTGGTGTAATGGTGCGCCAGTATTTTGAGGTGCGTTTCCCTTCTACTTGTTAGTAGTGTTGCATTGCATTTTTTGTGTAATTCGATTGTGGGATATATTTTGTTCACCTGAAGGCATACTTTGAGGGCTCTATTTTGTAGCACCTGTAGTTTGTTTAATAGTTTTGTATTTCCTCCCATGTATACTACATTGCCAGAGTCAAAGTAGGGGAGGATCATGCCTTTATATATTTTAATTTCCATGTTTTCAGTCATGTAGTATCTCAGTTTAGCCAGAAGCCATATTTTATGGTTTAATTTTTTGATAGTATTTGTTATGCAGAGGTCATAATTTAGGTGTCTGTCTAGATCCACTCCCAGATATCGGTAGTTGTCGACTTGTTCCAGTTTGGTGTTTCCCAGAATACACTTTATTTTCTCGTTACTTGTTAGCCTGGTACCAAATAGTACTGTTTTTGACTTGCTGTTGTTTATGGTTATCCTATTTAGTTGGCACCACTCGATTAGTTTTGTTAGTGTTAGATTCAGTTTTGTTTCTATTTCTTTGGTTGTTTTGCCTGCAGCATATACCACAGTGTCATCTGCATATAGTTGGATGTTTTCAATTTCTAGCCAGTTGTTTAGATCGTTAATATATATGAGGAAGAGAAGTGGCCCCAGGACTGACCCTTGGGGTACTCCGCAAGTTATCTTTTCCTCATTGGATATGGATCCATTTACTGTGGTGCATTGCTTTCTGTTTTCTAGATAGCTCGCTAGCCATTTTCCTGTTACTCCCATTATTCCCATTCGGGTTAGTTTGCTCCTTACGAAAGGGTGGTCCACTTTGTCAAACGCTTTGCTGAAGTCTATGAATGCTGCACCCACTAGGTTCTTTTTATTGATACTGTTTGCAATATCAGTTATTAAGTTAGCCATTGTTTTTATTGTCGAGAGGTATTTTCTGAAACTGCCCTGTTTACTGTTTAATATTTTGTGTTCATTTAGGTGGTCCATAATATGTCTATGCATTATTTTTTCCATTAGTTTACCAGGCAGTGGGAGTATGGAGATCAGTCTATAGTTTCCGAGTACCTGTTTATCCCCTCCTTTGTGGAGCGGTGTTACTTTGGCTAGTTTCCAGCAGTCGACATAAGTACCTTCTGTGAACAATTTGTTGTATAGCTCACATATAACATCTGGGATGCATCCGAATGCATCTTTCAATACTATACTTGAGGTATTTTCAATGCCCGAAGGCTTGTTGCAATCAATTGATTTTATGAGCTCACTTATCTCTTTTATTGTGGTTGTGCAATCTCCAATGTCTGTGTTTAATTGTGGCGCTTTCGTGGTCCAGTTTGTGTTGAACTATTTGGATAGTTTATTGCCTATGGTAGAAACATGTTTGTTCATTATATTAGCAGTATCGTTGTTGCTGATTTCCATCCCCCCGTTGTTGTAAAGGGTAATCCATTCTTTATTTTTATTATTTGGTATTAGTATTTTCACATTGTTAGGTCTGGTTTTGTTTGACAATGTACCGTCTTTTGGCTTTTCTCACTGATTTCTGGCTATGATTTCTTGCTTTATGGTAGTTTTCTATGTCTAGTAGTCACTTGCTTCCTTTGGCTAATTTACCTGTTTTATATTTGTCCATAATTAGGTTGATTAATTCTGGGGTTACCCATGGGTCTTGGTTGTTTTTGATTTTAAGTTTTTTTATTGGGCAGGTAGTGTCCAGATGCTTTCTGACTTCCCCAATGATATTGTTCCATTGGTCATTTACACCTACCTCAGTTGGAAATGGCTATTTAATTTTCTCTTTCAGATGAGTTTCTAGTGCCTCTTTTGTGTAGTTTTTGTATGATCTACCCATGCGGGGAGTAGTTTTGTTTTTTGCTTTTATTTTCTTTCTAGTAACATATATCAATTCATGATCGCTAATGCCCCAGTTTCTTGTTCCTGAGGTGTGGGTATGATCTGAGTCTGTTATTATTAGGTCTATTATCGAGCTGTCTTCTCCAAGCCTTGTTAGCTCACTCATATTTTGCTTTAACCCTCTGCTTTTGATTAAGTTCTCTAGTGAGTGTTTGTTTTTGTTGTTTGTTTTGTAGTTTATGTTGAAATCCCCTAGTAAGAATATCTCAGCCTTCATCAGTTTCGACACACTTTCTAGGGATGTCTCCAGTTGTGCGATGAAGTCTTCGATGTTTCCATTTGGCGGTCTATATAGACTCCCTACAGCTATATTAGCTTGTTTCTCATCTTTTATGAGTGTCCATACTAGTTCAATATTTGTGTCTGATCTGTTTGCTTCTTGTAATGGCTTATGTTCGGAGTTTAGGTATTTTTTTGGTGTATATTGCAACTCCTCCACCCCTCTTTTGTATTTGTGCATTGGTCAGTGTTTTTCTATCCTCTCTCACAAGCCTGTACCCACCAATTTCTAGTAGTTGGTCACTATGCAGTTCATGAAACCATGTTTCTGATAGTGTTAACACATCAAATTTACAGATATCTAAGTGTAGTTTAATGCTGTCAATTTTGTTGTAGGCACTTTGGCACTTTAGATGGGCAAACTGCATGCCTCTGCCTAGTCTATAATCAACCTCTTCCACCATATTTGTGCAGCAGTCAGGTCGTAATAGCTGTTTGCACTGGAGGTGGTTTTTAGTGTGGAATTGGGATTTGTATTTAAAACTACTCAGCCTGCATTATGTGGTCACCTACCTTAATTTGCTGTCGGTGCTTGTGCCGCCAGTGCATGCAGTCACATTACTGTTCCTGTGCAGCATTAGTAAGGTGGCCGCTGAGTATATATATATTCCGATATTATTTTACAATTAAAATAATCCGATTCGGTAGACTTTGAATAATTAGTAAAGGATTTATTGAGGCAAATTATGTTATGGTTGTTAACAGAGCCATTTCAACATGATCAGTTTGGGTACATTTTCTTAATTTCTATAGCATAACGACAAATTTCACTCATTCTATGGGCGTGTCATAAAAGTTTCTCCATTTATGTTTACGCCCACCTTGTAGCAGGTATGGCGTAAGCTTCAGTTGGGTTTAATTTATCCTGTTTTATTATATTATTTTTATTATTATTATTATTAACAATGTTTCTATTTTTCTATTAACTTTGACACTTACCTTGATTTCTGGCAGTTTGCCCGGATGCTGTCTCTTGTTTTTTTGAGGATTTCACCCATTTTGTTTTTGTATCCCGGTTTGATCATTTCTCCTCCCTTTGCATCTTCAAGAAATAATCCTGTGCCCCAGTAGGGGCATCTCGTGCATTCCCTGAAGGCTTTCCCAGGTGCGTTCAGGATTTTCTCTTTTAGGTCTTCGTTTTGTGTGAATTTGGCCATTACAATGTCCTCCATCACTTTTTCATTGGTTTTTATCCACTCTGGCGATCTCGATACTTTTTTCGCGATAGCCTTGATGGTGTATGGGTTGTTCGTTGCTTCAATAAGTCGCATGTTATTGAACTTATTGTGGTATTTAGCCATAACCGAGCAGTAGTACTGCTCTGCTGAGCGGTATGTTTTACCATCTTTTCCTTGGATTTTGCACTCGTATAGATTGCTGTAGGGGGCATTGTGTCCCTGGAAGGAAATTCCCCAGCTATGCGTTCTTGTTGCTGCCACCTCTGGGTTTATTCCTTCAACAGTTATGTTCCCGAATTCCATTGGTTTGTATACTTTTCCTTCAATTTCAAAGTGTTTTCCTCTCATTCTGGCCATGGTCTGTTCGTTTTTTTCTCTGGCCAGTGTCATCCTAAACCTCAAAGCGCTCTCATCCTTTAAACAGAACCACTTTGGTTCTAAATTATATCTTCAATTAAACCCAGAACAGAAAATAACCGACTCATATAATTGGAAATACTGCACGTAGAGTAGGTTTTCAGGGCTAGTGTGCTAACCCTTACACACCCTGGTCCAATCACCCTATCAGCACCCACCTGTCCATGTTGCTCCTTGGGTGAGAGGTCAGTGCAGACTACTACACTCATTCCCCTGGAATTTTAAGTCTTTTTAATATGATTTACATTCACCGGTCGTTTAATGCTTACAATTATATACATACGGGAACTGCACTTACACACATACACATATATACACATATACACATACACACATACACACATACACACACACCTACACCTTTGTGGTGTTCTCTGTGGCGGAGTGGTTAGAGTGTCTGACTTTTTTCTAGGTCGGACTCCTAATCTGAAGGTCAGTGGTTCGATTCCCTGTGCCCCCACCTCTGCCAATTTGGATTTCCACCGCTGTGTATAACTTACAGCGTCATCAAAGGCCAGTTGCTCTCATACCATGTCTATGTAGTGTGGGAGGTAAAAAATCCCTTGGGTCGGTAAAAGTGTAGGCTCGGGCTTTCTATCGACAAACTGTCTAATGGTGAAAACAAGCCTATTCAGGCTTATCCATGATAGGCAGTATAAATCTTCAACAACAAAAAAACCCACATACACAGGGTAGGCACAGCAACCATACAACATGTACCTTGGACAGGGCCCTTGTCATGGCAACCAATTTCATTTGGGTGATGAAAATGGGAAATATTGCACATAGATCAGGTTTTTTCGAAGCCACACTTCTTCCCATTACACTATCTAGGCTCCCTGATGCAATCACCCTATACACGCTTACCTCTCTATGTGGCTCGTTGCCTGAGACCGAGAGGTAAGTGCAACACGATATTAATGAAACAGCTGTTTAGGTTGGTTCATATTGGTCACAATGCTCGCATTGCGTTTGATTTGAAGGGAACAACTCTCTGCCGCCACACCTGAACCACTCATGGACACCAGTGCTTCCACACCCTACACCTTATGAGGGGTCCGGCTGCTGTCCGTCGGCACTTCGCAGTGAGCCGACATAGCGACTACACCTCTCGTTTCTTCCACCCTTCTTTGTGTATGTTAAAACGTTACCTGTTACTTCGTAAATCAAACGTGTCTGTTCACCAGTTCTGTAAATAAACTTCTTTTTTGTTGTACCTGGATTTCCGAGTTAAGTCATTCCTTATCGAAATAAGTTGTTGGTAAATGATATGTAATTGTTTTAATGTAAATAGGCACAGTTCATGCCATTGACACCGTCACTTTATCAGCCTGTGAGGCAAATTCAACAAACAATGCTTACACTTGTCGCTCTGGTTTTGGTTTGATTGATTGTTGTTTTACGTCCTAGCAACATCTAAGGTCATATCAGGAGGGGTGTGAATTTATAGTTCATGGTGACTTTATAGTTCTGAACCATTGGGAGACCAGGCCGCCATCACCATGACCTGATACCCCCACTCAGTCACATTATTCTGACTCTGAGCCAACCAGTCTGGATTGATTGAATGCTATGGTTTAACGTGGTGTTGGCAGCAAGGGCCATATTGATGGTGAAAAGTTAGCGGTATCTGTTCTGTCAATCATGTTAATCCACATTGACATGCCTTATTGAGATTTACACGAAATTCCTAAATGATCAAATCCATGTCAAATGACAAATGTGCCTCGTTACCAGGTAAGCACTGATAACGGTAAATATCGTGGTAAGTGTGATAAGTACGCTAGGTATGATAAATATGGTAAAAATGGAAATATGGAAAATATGATAAATATGGTAAATAAGGTAAACATAGTAAATATAGCAAAGAAGGTAAATATAGTAAACATAGAAAATATAGTAAATGCAGTAAATATAGTAAATACAGTAAATATATTGAATGTAGTAAATGTAGTAAATGTAGTAAATGTAGTGAATGCAGTAAATGTAGTAAATGTAGTGAATGCAATAAATATAGTATATATAGCAAATATAGCAAACAGCAAATAAATAAACATAATAAATACAGTAAATATAATGTAGCAAATATACCAAATATACCAAATACAGTAAATATTGTAAATATAGTAAAAAGTGTAAATAGTGTAAATATAGTATATAGTAGACATAGTAACGATAGTAATTATAGTGAATAAGTTAATATAGTGACTGCAGAAAGTGCAGTAAACATAGTAAACCTAGTAAATATAGTAAACATAGTAAATATAGTAAACATAGTAAACATAGTAAACATAGTAAACATAGTAAACATAGTAAATATAGTAAACATAGTAAATATAGTAAACATGGTAAACATAGTAAATGTAGTGCAGTGAGGTGCAGTGTTTGATTGTTTGATTATTGGTCGTTTTAGGCCAGGTTGACAACAGAGGCCATATCCACAGCGAGGAACGTGAATGGAAAACTAAATCTGTCAAATTCACCGGCATTATTAGTTTTTTTTAAAGAAAAGGTTTTTAACAAAGAAGTTATATGAATGAGATGTGTACAGTCCAGCTGTCGTTGGGAAGGCTGACATTTCTTCTTGTTTTACATTTTATGGAAACAAATCATTACCCTGCTTA
The DNA here is from genome assembly GCA_030323885.1 of Branchipolynoe longqiensis. Taxonomy (NCBI): domain Eukaryota; kingdom Metazoa; phylum Annelida; class Polychaeta; order Phyllodocida; family Polynoidae; genus Branchipolynoe; species Branchipolynoe longqiensis. The sequence goes on from CM059201.1 coordinate 2,064,940, forward strand.
TTTTGTCAAATTGTTGGCACAAAGACATACATCCAATGCAGTTTAATGGAGTGTGTTGTGTTTGAGTGTCAGGGGGCATTGACCCACAATACATTCAGGACAGGGTCCCCCTTGAGCAGAAAAGGGTGTATAAGCCAAGAGTGGCCAACGCAGCGGTGGCTAAGGACAACTTGGTCCTGCCGAGTCTGTCATGGTTTCCCAATAGGTCGTACGATTTTATGTAATTTGTTGTCGGTGTTTTTATCACACTCATGTCTTGCTACAGATATATTAACGAAAATGAGGATGTAACGATGCAAGTCACAGCTTAGGGTCTCTTTTACAGCACAGTTGGTTGGTTCGTTGTGGGAGTTTTAAGTCCTGGCAACATCTAAGGTCATATCAGGATGGGCACCTACTTGTGACATGCACACTCATGGTGACTTTATAGTGCTACCCCACTGGGAAATCAGGCCGGTCGCACCATGACCCGATATCCCCCTCAATCACATTATCTTGACACTGAACTAACCAGTCCTTTCCCTATCCTATTGATGCCGAATGCCAAACTAGGAAGTGACAAGTATCAATTTTGTAAGTCATTGCTTTGACTCGACCGGGAATTGAACTCCTGATCTCCCGCACGGGAGGCCTGCGCTCTGCCGATTAGGCCACCGCGCCCGGTTGGAGCACGCGGTTAGCATTCCCGTGTTGCTGGGATGACAGCCAAGGTAACCATCATAAATGGACGTCATCCCAGCTGTTGCCAGTGAGTTCATTTTGCTAATGACCTTTTCCACAAAACAAAGGTCTGCTTTGAGGCTAGCAACGACCAGGAGACATGAAAACGCATCGTTGCAAGCAACAACATTTATTTGGTTGGAAACCGTTGTGAACGCGGACGCTATATATAGACAACACAAAAAGGAATACTAGATGGGCTGATTCCACTCTACTCAAAGTCCCCAAGCCTTCCACAAACAAACTAATTAAAGCACCAATTTACAAAAGCAGCATGACGTAGAACAATCTACCAGCCAGAACCAGGGCAGTGTCCTCTTTCCTAGAATTCAAAAACTCACTAAGAGTACATCGGATTGGGCAGGCCCTTATGCGGTTAGAGTAAGGTATGTTCCATGGCTTCACCATACCATAAGTGGCAGACCACTGAACCCTCAGCCTCGGTTCTCCCCCCCCCTCCCCCCATTTCTTTTATTTGTTGCTGTTCCTCTGTTATTTTCAGTCAACCATACACAGTGACAGAGACAGTCCAAATAAAAACATAAAATTTAAGACCTAAATGCACTGGGATTGGTCCCACCACTTCACTGGTCACAGCTGGTCCAGTGTATTATTTACAACCCCACCCCAACAACATATTTCATAAACTCACATAACTACACTAGACTTACACTAGAATATTTCTAACAAACTGACATTTATATTGCCTAACTGCAACTGAACTTTAAAACTTACTACAGCTTTACCAACTGAATACAGAAGATAACTTCTGCTTACATTCTAAATACTATGTAAATACTCACATTGATCTGACTAATATTGATCTAGTTATATGACACTACTGTTACCATATTGCTATGGAACTTTTGGGTTACAGAATTTCATTGCGTTACATGCTGCGAATTGTGTATTCAACAGTTATTGTCTACCTTATTCTATATACCTTTTGTGTAAATAACCCTGAATTGAAAAATGGCTGGAAGACCAGTGCTTTGGCACTGACAAAGGACTTATTCAGCAGAATAAACATATTTACACCAAAAAAAGAAATAAGGCATGCTCGGGCTTCCACCATGGATATTGGAGCTCTGATCGATGGCTGCTGCTTACAGACTGTCATATGTTTGTCTGTTTGTTGGAGGTGTACGCACTGGCACCTAGCAATTTCTAAAGTTATATCAGGACGGGGATTGACTTGTGACAGTGCGACTGACTGACTGCTGGAGAAGTCATAACCTTTCGGTTCCAGGCCGCAAATCTGCGGCATTTGGTATCAGCACCGATAAATCGGTCCGCTGGTGAAAATCAAAGACTTTTCTGTAACACAACGAAATCAACTCGAGTCCGGGCGGGCGCCAACGGGTTGGACAGGCAGGAATGGAAAAGAAGGGATTCGCAGCTGAAGCGTACAGAGCAGCGGTGAAAAAGGAAAAGGGGCGCACCCAAGAAAACAGACTCCTTTGATCAGGGGGAGAGATAAGACCGGAAGAAAAGAGAAGTGAGGAGAGTTGAGACAAAGAGCCGTGAATCCTAGCTCTGTGGTGACCAGTAGGCGAGCCACAGACACAGATGGAGTAGTGGCGGTAGGAAGTGAAAAGCTGGCCGGCCTCCCCCTGCAATATTATTTTAGATAAAACCAGGAGAGGAGAACGGCAGCTGAAGGGAGATCGAAGAGCTGTGGACGAAGTGGAGTCCGGACAGAAAGTGATATTGGCAGTGCACACTCATGGTGACTTTATAGTGCTGCCCCACTGAGAGATCAGGCTGCTGGCACCATGCCCCAATTTGCGTCAAAATCGAACAGCATCGTCACTAACCTTATAAATTTAATATAATGTTTTTGGTAAACATGTTTTCTATATGTGTACCCAACGATTTGTTTCTAGATGGTGTAATTTGAGAGATATTTGACTTTTTCTGTATGAACATTGCTCACGACCATTGACAATGCCTTGAGTTTGGAGGTACGCGCAGTGCAAAACATTAGTTTTATTCAAAAATAATAAAAATCAAGAACCCTAACCTTATAAATTTAATATAGTCTTTATGGTAAATATGTTTTCTATATGTGTACCGAGCGATTTTTGGGTCTAGATGGTGTAATTTGAGAGATATTTGACTTCTTCTGTATGAAGATTTGCTCACGGCCGTTAACAATGCATTTGAATGGAAGTGTCCCTGGCAAACTGGCGTCCCTGGGAAACTGCAACACCGGACTAACTGCATTCGAGCTCAAGTAGCTCAAGTAGCTCAAGTAGCTCACGTAACCTGTTCTAAGTGTGATCTGTCCTTAAAGCTGCATAGTCCGATTTAATATCAAATTTTCAAACCAAAGCAATTATCTAGATTTGATTTTACATATCTAACTGAGGTACTGATGCACTTATTAAGCATTTGTTTCTGCGTAGAAGGCAATACTGAGTCACTTTAACAGAACCTGTTACTGCAGAAGTCTATGGTGTCAGAGTTTTTGGCAAGCTCGCCAAAACTAATTTTCCATGTTTGCACTTAAAATATCTCAAAGGTTCACCATTTAAAATAAAAGTAACTTTGAACTAATGTAAAGTAGATACTAGTGATCGATCGAATATATTTATCTCAGAAAAAATACAGAAATTCAAAACCATCGGACTATGCAACTTTGAAGCTACATAGTCCGATGAAACATCACATTTTCAAAAGCTAAAAATCTCACCCAAATGGGACTCTACATAATCTAACTTAGTTAGTTATGCACTTATTAAGCATTTTGTTGCTACACAGAAGGGAATACTGAGTCAATTCAATAGAACCTGTTACTGCATAAAGGGGCTGTCACATTAGGGTTTTTTGCAGGAACGTACGGCGGCGTAGGCGCGTTACATCATATACGTCGGCATATGCCGCCATACGCCGCCATACGCTATGCATACGCCGTCATGTGCCGGCCTATGGCGGCTTACGCCGTTGTAAGCTGCCATACGCTTTCTCCCATCCGTCCGTCCAAATTCTTTTGCGCATGCTAAAAAAATCTCGACCTACAGGAGCGTATGGTTCATACGCTACTCATACGCTTCTCATACGGCGGCATACGTTCCTCATACGCTAGGGGTACGCCAGCATATGCTAGAGGTATGCCAGCGTATGCTACTCATACGCTCAACTTGCGTCATAGGCGTATCTCTGGCTTTTGAAGCGTGCGCAGAACCTACGAGTTGCGTATGGGAGCGTATGAGTAGTGTATGGTGACGTATCCGTGACCTATGGTCTCGGTATATAAAGGCGACACACTATATACCCAGGAGCCACCAGGTGGCAGACAGAGGAGAGATAACATAGGTCTCACATATGCTTCGCATACGCTCCTCATACACTCCTCATACGCTCCTCATACGCTACACATGCCACTCAAGACCATAAAAGAATGTCACAGTACGCTCTCATACGCTCCTCGTATGGTCCTCATAGGTTATGCATATGTTCAAAAACACCCGAAAGGTCACCAAAGGTCATGATATGTCGTCCCGCACAGTTTTTTCCCATTTTCGACGTAGGTTTTCAATACCCTCCCGCCATATGCCTTAATGTGACAGGACCTTTACCATACGTGTCAGACTTTTAGCCAAATTAATTTTGGATACTTGCATTTGAAATATCTCAAAAGTTAGCCATTTAAAATCAAATTGACTTCAAAATAAAGTAAGGTACATTATAACAGTCAATTGAATATATTGATCTGAGAAAAATTACAGAAACTCAAAAACATCGGACTATGCAACTTGTAAAATAAATTAAATATTCATGTAAGGAATACACGGTAGAATCACGTGACCTGATCCCTAAAGATGGTGTCATGTCTTGTGGTTGTGACGGCGGAGGGGGTGGTGGGGGTGGTGGTGGTGGTGGTGGTGGTGGTGGTGGAATAGCGTGTTGACGTGGGGGAGGGGGGGAGTGGGGGGAGGGGGGGGGGAGAGGGGAGAGGGGGTGGTGTGATTTGTCCACGTCAGGCGAGGACGTCTGTTTGTGAGATAGTCTTTAATTACCTCACATTTACATACAAACGACCGCCGGCACGCCACCTGCAGGCGGCGTTTCGAACTAGACGCACAGGGGCACATGTCGGTAGGTGGCCCTTAGAACACACACAACAAACAGGCACTCTGGTATTCAAGTCCCAGTGTCTATCTGTGTGCTTACCTACACACGTGTACACATGTACCAGTTTGTTGGTTGGGGGCGTTGCGTCCTAGAAACATCAAAGGTCACATCTCGACGGATAACGATTTGTTGCTGTGGTGGAGCTTTGTGTCCTCGCAACATCTAAGGTCATATCAGGACGGGCACCGACTTTAGACAATGTTTGTTGGGGTTTTATGTCCTAGCAGCATCTAAGGTCATATCCTGACGGCTACCGTCTTGTGACTGTCTTTGTTGGTTTTATGGGGGTTTCATGTCCAGGCAACATCTGAGGTCATATCCAGCCAAGTATGGACATGTGAGTGTTTGTTGGTTTGTTGGGGCTTTACATCTTAACAACGGACCAGACGGGGTGGCCGAGTGGGTTGGAGCGTCCGTCTCCCGTGCTGGTAGATCGTGGGGTCGTGGGTTCGAGTCCCGGTCGAGTCAAACCAATGACTTTAAAATTGATACTTGTCGCTTCCTAGCCAGGCGCTCGGCATTATTAGGATAGGGCAAGGACTGGTGTGCTCAGTGTCAGGATAATGTGACTGAGTGGGATACCAGGTCATGGTGCCGGCGGCCTGGTTTCCCAGTGGGACAGCACTATAAAGTCGCCATGAGTGCGCACTGTCACAAGTCGGTACCCGTCCTGATATGACCTTAGATGTTGCTAGGACGTAAAACAACAACAAACAACAACATGTAAGGTCATATCCTGACGGCTACCGTCTTGTGACTGTCTTTGTTGGTGTTATGGGGGTTTCATGTACTAGCAACATCTGAGGTCATATCCAGCCAAGTATGGACATGTGAGTGTTTGTTGGTTTGTTGGGGCTTTACATCTTAACAACATGTAAGGTCATATCCTGATGGCTACCGTCTTGTGACAGTCTTTGTTGGTTTGATGGGGTTTCATGTCCTAGCAACATCTGCTTTTCAAGCAGTTTTTATGAAATGCACAACAGCACGAAATAACATCACTCTCACAGCAGAGAGGTAAATGGAGAGCGGCGGTTAAGTCATGAAAGCAGTCTTTGTCGCATTGCGACTGACAGCATGATGATGATGATGATGATGACATCTTACCAACATCTAAAGTCATGTCCTGATGGCTACCGACTTGTGACTGTGTTTGTTGGGGTTTTATATCCTAGCAACATCTGAGGTCATATCCGAAAGGGTCACTGTGTTTGTTGGCTTGTTGGGATTTTACATCCCCACAACATCTGAGGTCATATCAGGAAGGTACAGACTTTTTATTTATTGTGTTTATTGGGGTTTTACATCCCCACAACATCTGAGGTCATATCAGGAAGGTACAGACTTGTTATTTATTGTGTTTATTGGGGTTTTACATCCCCACAACATCTGAGGTCATATCAGGTAGGTACAGACTTGTTATTTATTGTGTTTATTGGGGTTTTACATCCCCACAACATCTGAGGTCATATCAGGAAGGTACAGACTTGTTATTTATTGTGTTTATTGGGGTTTTACATCCCCACAACATCTGAGGTCATATCAGGAAGGTACAGACTTGTTATTTATTGTGTTTATTGGGGTTTTACATCCCCACAACATCTGAGGTCATATCAGGAAGGTACAGACTTGTTATTTATTGTGTTTATTGGGGTTTTACATCCTCACAACATCTGAGGTCATATCAGGAAGGTACAGACTTGTTATTTATTGTGTTTATTGGGGTTTTACATCCCCACAACATCTGAGGTCATATCAGGAAGGTACAGACTTTTTATTGTGTTCATTGGGGTTTTACATCTTAGCAATATATACAGTTATAACCGGACGCTGCCACTCACTTCCGGCTGTGCGCGCACCCATACCGCCGCGCCACCTGGAGTCGCAGGCGGGAACCCACGGCTGCTTCTCGCGAGGCGTTCCTGCTCTAGCCACCCACCCTACTATTCTGGGGCCGTATGCATGGGTTGGAGCTACGCGTAGCCGGTGCTACATGCTAGCTATGGGATAGCTCTCCGCGGCTAGGAGGGCCTTGGTTAATTAGGTCAAGTCATATGCACGAATGTCATAGCCGGGGCGGATAGCTAACCGTGAAGTTATTTATAGATTTGGGAACTCCCTCGAGTCGACAACATGAATAACACCGCCAATGCAGCGGGCGCGTTATTAACGGTTCAAATTTAGGGTTAAATTGATAAGATTTCACTTATTGTGTATGTAATTCTGTTAAATATGACAGCATTGAATAGATTTGGGCCTAATATATTGCCGCCGATTCGGCGGCGGCGGCGGCGGCGGCGGCGGTGGCGGCGGCCATGCTTAGTTGACGTTGGACAGTATGGATATCGATGTCGCTATGGCGGCGGCGATTTGTTTACTTTACATTCGTCGATTCGAAAATATTAATATCGCTGCTGGTGCAGCAGCAGCGTTAATATCGCTTCGCATTTAGGGTTAAATTGATCAAATTTCACTTATGGTGTACGTAATTCTGTTAAATATGACAACATTGAATAGATTGAGACCCTCACATGCACACTAACCAGCGCGGCTAGCAGTTAAACCTGACTTGTAATCAGGGTAACTTAGCCTAGGCTACAGTCGGCGGTTAGTGCTGGCACCGGCTCATGCATGCTGATTTTCCAACTTTAGCCGGGTGGAGATACCCTAGCCGAGGTTAGAGCCCTAACTCTGATTCATGCATACGGCCCCTGACGGATAGAGTTGCCTAGTTATTAGTCCGGTGGTTTTGAGTTTCTGTCACTTTCTGAGAGAACATTATAATCTACTTTGTTTTAGACCAGACGGGGTGGCCGAATGAGTTGAGCGTCCCTCTCCTGTTTTGGGAGATCTGGGGATCTGAACCCATGAGTTTGTGGGTTCGAACGCTGGTCGACTCAAACCAATGACTTTAAAATTGATACTTGTTGTTTCCTAGCCTGGCGCTTAGAATTATTAGGATAGGGCAAGGACTGGTTAGCTAAGTGTCAGGATAATGTGACTGAGTGGGATATCAGGTCATGGTGTGGTTGGCCTGATTTCCCAGTGGGTCAGCACTATAAAGTCACTATGAGCGTGCACTGTCACAAGTCGGTACCTGTTCTGATATGACCTTAGATGTTGCTAGGATGTAAAACAACAATAAACAAAACACAATCGAGCCATTGCATATGAGATTTTGAAGGACCAACTATCAAAAATCGCGGAAATCTGCGAAATTGAGGAGAGCTTTCATTGTTAAAAAATTGAACAACAAATAATAAAAAGTGAAATACAACAAATACAACAAACACAACAAATACAACATGTAATCGGAACAAGAAGATGGTTGAACGAGTTGTGCGCCCACTTCTCGTGTAGCAAGTCATGCGAGTCAAACCCCGGTTCGAACCCTAACTGAGTCCAACCAATAACTTACAAATTTATGCTCGTCGATACTGTGATGGACCGCGTTCTACTCCACCTGAGGAATAATAATGTGACACAAAAGTTGCGTAAAAATAAAAGTGACTTGTCATTGCCCAGTCAGGTCACAGGTAGCCTCCCACAGGGGAAGACCGCAAGCCATGGGTGGAACGGTCCGCCATCGGGACTGTTCCTGTTAGCGTGCTGCCACCTGCTGATACTTCTTCTCAGCATGGGTCAGCGCAGTCGAGAGCGCCACCATGTGGTAGCGGGGCTCATAACAGACTACTACATTACCTAGCCTGGTGCTCGGCATCACTAGAATAGGGATGGAAGCAATGGAATGACGAAGACCAATTTTCCGCTCTTGAAATTTTTCCCGCTAAATCAATGAATGTAAAAACAAATATATATAAATATTTAATACCGACCCACCCACGGGGAGGCTTAAGACTAACGCATGTAGATATATATACAAATACATAAACAATATATACATAAACAATACCCACAGAGGATTTCGTCAAAATCCAGCAACCGGAAAGGGAAATAGGCCTCTATGGGCGCCGCCATTTGTAAACTCGTATTGAATAACCGAGAAAAAGAAACGGAAACGGAAATCGCTCATCGAGCGTAGCTACGCACCAAACAGGGTGGACGACAGCGATTGGCTTAACACCTTAACGATTTCATTCACAATTAAAAGAAATAAATAACAATTTGGTTTGTTTGTTTGTTGTTGTTTTACGTCCTAGCAACATCTAAGGTCATATAAGGACGGAGGCATAAACATGGGTGCACAAATGAAATATTAATAGTTTACTTCGCGGAAACGACGGCCGTATTCGGGTCACCCGAGTTGATAGAATTTCAAATCGAACACCGCGATTGGAGTAAAAAAAAATCATAAAATACTTTGCTGTAGTTATATTGGTGGGTCGGTCCTAAGCATTGCTTCTTCATATTATATATATAATGTTTTACAAATTGTTTAAAGAAAGAACATTGCGCCATTACTGATGATTATATGGCAATAAACATGACAGCAACTAGGCATCTTGCGAGTGTAGTTTTCAAAATGGCGGCGGGTCGTGACGTCACGATGACGTCACGGGGTGGCCTAGTGCATTGTGGGTAGTTTGCACAATTCCTTTGCACTCCCCCATCCCCCACGCAGTGCAGGTACATGACCATTATGCTAATTACCTGTCTGCTCCACGGGTGTTTACACTAGCAGGTCACGTGACAATTTGCAGAATGCTCGATGGAGATAAATAGATTAATTTAACCAAGGTTGTTAGCGTAAATAGAACTTAGAAGAGCTTAAGGGTGGATTGTTTAAACTAATGACGTCATTACGATTCTGCCTCCTAAGAAGGGAATGCAATTGATGTTGGGGGTCTTAACTCTTATTAAATAGATTGTTTGTTTGTTTGAGTTTTATATCCTAGCACCATCTAAGGTCACATCAATACGGGAACTGACTTGTTACAGTATGCACTCCTAGCTACTTTATAATGCTGCCCTACTGGGAGACCAGGCTGCCGGCACCATGACATAAACGCACTCCAAGCGCACATCAGACACACACGCACACCCCCCAACCCCCACCCATATAAACCGACACACACCAAACATGCACCCCCACACACCTCCCACACACCCCACATACACCCCCACATCCCCACAACCACACCAACACCCACCCATATAAACCGACACACACCAAACATGCACCCCCACACACCCCCACATACACCCCACATACACCCCCACATCCCCACAACCACCCCAACACCCACCCATATAAACCGACACACACCAAACATGCCTCACCCACACACCCCCACATACACCCCACATACACCCCCACATCCCCACACACCCCAAACACCCACACATATAAATCCGACACACAGCAAACATGCACCCCCCATGCACCCTCACTCACCCCACACACACCCCACATCCCCCACACACCCAACACCCACCCAATAAACTAACACACGCCAAACCATGCACCCCCACACACCTCCACCACACCCCAACATACACCTCCACATACCCACAACCACACCAACCCCACCCCATATATAACAGACACACACAAACTGCCACCCCCACACATCCCACACAACATAACATCACACCCCAACCCACACCACACCCAACCCCCATATATAATGACACACACCAAACATGCACTATAAACATTCACCCCACATACACCCTCCACACCAAACATCCCCTTACATCCCCCACACATCTCACACCCATCACCCACCCATAAATAACACACAAACATGCACCCCAACACACCCCACTCACCCAATACATCCCACAACACAAACACCCACCCATATAAACGACACACCAAACATCCCCCCACACTGCCCCCCCATTTCCCACCATCACCCCCCACATCCACCCCACATCCCCCACACACCCCAACACCCCCAACCCACTAACCCCACATACACCCCCACATCCCCACACACTCAACACCCCATATAAACACACACCAAACATGCACCCCCCACCATACACCCCACAACACCCCACATCCCCCCACACACCCATCACCCACCCATATAAACGAACACACCAACATGCACCCGACAACACCCCCACATCCCCCCACACAAAACACCCACACTATCACCCCACACACATCACCCCACACACCCCACACCCTGCCACCCACACACCCCACATACACCCCCACATCCCCCCACACACCCCTTGTCCCCACACACCCACTCCACACCCACACCCGGAGACATGCGTCCAATTGCTCATGTCCATATGAGTGCGCACATCCACGTAATTGGTCGGTATCTGCTGCGCATGCGTAAACATGATATTGTATCTAAGTTAGCCTCCATTTCGCTCCTATACATGCACACGTGTTTCACGGCTGACAGCTCCTGACGCACTAAGTCAACCACGCTCTTCTTGGTCATTTTGCTCCTTTTTCATTTAAGATAAAGGCCCTGTCACACTATGACGTAACAACATCAGCGTAGGGAGAACGTGAAAAACGTCGAACTTCTCGGCGTAGTATGTAAATTTGGCCACAAGTTGAACGTTGATGCAGTGTAGTTGACGAGAGCGTAATGTTGGTAAAGCGTAGTGATAGCGTCATTCAACGAGAGAGGACAATGTAATTACGCGCACGGTATGTTATGTACGTTATTCCATCGCCAGAACTACGTTGCTTTACGTTACGTGACATTACATACGTCATGACACGGTGGCGAAATGCTGAACGTACGTTGGACGTAAGTCCGGCCTATGTTCTCCTGACGTTCTCCTGACGTTCTCCTGACGTTCTCCTGACGTTCTCCTGACGTTCCGATTACGCCGCCTGGACGTTTCCACCGGCTTTAATGTGGGTCAATGTAGTGGAACATAGTGAGCAGCGTTTGACTAACGTCTGTTTAACGTCATTGACATTCGCCGAACGTGTACAGAATGTACGGCGAACGTAAACCCTTACGTTCGAGTTACGTCGAAAGTTTTGAACAGGTTCAAAACCTTGACGCGCACCAACGTAACATGACGTAATGTGACATAGCTCAACGTCAGTCTAACGTCATTCTGACGTCATCATAACGTAACCCAACGTATGTCAACATAATGACGAAACGTGAGCACGTCAGGCTTACGTTGGCTCGTTATGTCGTAGTGTGACAGGGATCTAAGATTCCATATATGCTGTATGCGGGATGCGAATGTGTATGCGGCATGCCATTTTCGGTCTTTCTTGCTCGAAATTCGTGACGGAAAGTCAAAGTTCCTGCTTGCTCTATGGCAAATGGTGCAGTATTCGCATTCACATTCAAACCGATCGATCCATGGAGCGAGCCAATTGCCATATTCGCATTCGTATTTGCATTTGCATTCGCATCCGGACAAATGGAAGCAACGCTGTCCATTTATATACTTTTCGATTATTTGTCGCTTTCGCATTCGAACCTTAGCTTAAGGTTGCATAGTCCGATGAAGCATCACATTTTCAAAACCAAAACAATTATCTACAATTGATTCTAAATATCTAGCTTAGATACTGATGCACCTATCAATCATGTGGTGCCAAATCGAAGGGAATATCGAGGCAATTCAATAGAACCTGTTCCTGCTGAAGCCTATGCTGTCAGACTTTTTGCATACATGCCAAAACTAATTTTACATGTTTGCAACCAGAGGGGATGGCCGAATGCGTTAGAGCGTCTGTCTCCCGTGTTGGTAGATCGTGGGGTCGTGGGTTCGAACCCGGGTCGAGTCAAACCAATGACTTAAAAATTGATACTTGTCGCTTCCTACCCAGGTGCTCGGCATTATTAGGTTAGGACAAGGACTGGTTGGCTCAGTGTCAGGATAATGTGACTGAGTGGGATATCAGGTCATGGTGCTGATGGCCTGGTCTTCCAGTGGGGCAGCACTATAAAGTCATCATAAGTGCGCACTGTCACAAGTCAGTACCCGTCCTGATATGACCTTAGATGTTGCTAGGATGTAAAACAACAACAAACAAACAAACATGTTTGCACTTTGAATATCTCAAAACTTAGCCATTTAAAATCAAACTTACTTCAAGCTAAAGTAAGGTAGATTATAACAATCATTCAATATATTTATCTCAGAAAAATTACAGAAACCCAAAACCATCGGACTATGCAACTTTAATTAAAATTTGCCGCAATCGAGGAATAAACAAATATACGATGCTCAACATTATTGAGACCCCTGTATTCCCCATTCTCTTAATTATATGGTTGTGAGTCTTGGACTTTTAAAGCCAGAGAAGGATGGAAAGCTTCCAACTGTTGGCACAGAGAAGAATGCCACGAATATCATGACAAGAACATTGAACTAACATAAGTGTTTTAGAAGAAGTTGGGAAACCTAGAGGTCTAATTTCACAGGTTTACAGCGCACAGCTGCGATACTTTGGTCACAACGCTAGAAAGGACAATGACGATATGGAGAAAACCATAAAAATTGGGATGATAGACGGCATACAACATGGAGGGTCACCTCAAACTTAACGGTTTAACAATGTAAGGCAGATCACTGGCGTAAAAAGAGATTCCCATACTATTTCAACAGGTGTGAACACTGGTGATCACCAGTCATGAATATTGCAGTATGTACTCCAAAGTGGGCGTATACGTGTACGCAGCGCGAAATTTGACCTATTTTAACCGTTTTAAAAAGGCTTCAATCTCCACTAATTCTGCTTGATTTGAAATAAAAATGATATCAAATTAAAGCTTGTTCTTTTGTCTTTTAGGGTGTCTGATTTTTAATTATCATTATGAAATAAATTACAGTCAATGGACACTTGTTGTCAGGTACCATCGGCAGCTCTGAGCATGCTCGCCGATTTTGTTTTCATCCAGTCTGAGCTACTCCCTTCCCTAAACTTGATACCTTGTTGAGTACAGTGACCTGAGTTAAAGATACCCACCAATGAAAGACAGAGAAGGAACTAGGCTTCATTAGGATATCAAGCATGACTGTTTTTGAGAGGGAAATTTGATTGAACCGAAGTAATGAAAACATTAAGACATTAATCCTCCTTGAAAATTGATCAGGATCGTCCTGAAAATTATATCATCATTTGCAGATAGGATGAACATGTCCTGACCAACTGACTAATGTATACACGTATAAATATAAGTATATATACATTGTATATATGGGTTCGTTCTCATAAATAGTCCCTTCTATGGGTCGACACATATTTAATAAGTACACTAGTTTCTAAGTTGAATATGTAGTATCAAATCTACATAACTGTTTTGCTTTTGCAATTTGATGTTTTCATCTGGCTATGCAACTTTAATAACCCTTCTATGACGCAACAAATATTTAATAAGTGCACCAATATCTAAGTTGGATAAGCTGCGGTGTTCTCTGTGGCAGAGTGGTTAGAATGTCTCACCCTTTTCTAGGTCAGACTCCTAATCTGAAAGTCGGTGGTTCGATTCCCTGTTCCCCCACCTCTACCAATTTTGATTTCCACCGCTGTGTATAACTTACAGCGTCATCAAAGGCTGGTTGCTCTCATACCATGTCTGTGTGGTGTGGGAGGTTAAAAATCCCTTGGGTCGGTAAAAGTGTAGGCTCCGGCTTTCTATCAACAAACTGTCTAATGGTGAAAACAAGTCTATTCAGACTTATCCATGATAGGCAGTATAAATCTTCAAGAAGAAAACAAAAAAAAAGGTTCAAATCTAGATAAATGTTTTGCTTGTGTTATTTTTTTTATCATTTTATCGGACTATACAACTTTAACTCGGCCGGGTTTTCAAACTTTCAAACATACTTTCTCCCGTCCTAATATGACCTTAGATGTTGCTAGGACGTAAAACAACAACAAACAAACAATCCACGCGAGAAGCCAGCGCTCTTACCGATTCGGGAACCGCGTCGGTTATTTATAATTGTATTAATATACATAGTTATATATACATATTAATATATAACAATATTATCGCATACAAAATAACCTCACAAAACTCAAATTAAAGGGCATGTAACATGACCAAAACATTATGATCAAATATGAGGAGTCATAATTTGCATAGCTTGAAAAAAACTATTCTCTGGGAGTTATTTAGGGCCCATGATGGTCACGGTGTTGCTGTTAGTTTAATTCAGCCCTAGTGTCTGTCCTCAGTCACAAAGGCTATGGCATCTTGCAGGTTTGGAAAGCAGTGCAAACTCTATGATCATTTACGGCAAATTTAAAGGTTATTGAATATGTCTTGTAACCTATGTAAGTGCACGCTTCCCTCCATGTCTGATGTAACTGAACCAATAATAGCCGCGGGGTGCTCAGGAAGTTTGTTTTATTTAATGACGCCTCTAGAGCGCATTGATTTTTATCATCAGCGATCGGACGTCAAACATATGCTCATTCTGACATATTTCTTTGGGGGAAACCTGCTGCCGTCAGATAGGCTACTCTTTCCGATAACCAGCCAGGGGTCATATATAATTATATGCAGTTTCCCACAGAGAGGACAGCACATACTACAGCCTTTGATGAATTTGTTTGTTTGTTGTTGTTTTACGTCCTAGCAACATCTAAGGTCATATCAGGATGGGTACCGACTTGTGACAGTGTGCACTCATGGTGACGTTATAGTGCTGCCCCACTGGGAGACAAGGCCACTAGCCCCATGACCTGTTATCCCACTCAGTCAGATTATCCTGACACTGAGCCAACCAATCCTTGTCCGGTCCTAATAATGCCCAGCACCAGGCTAGGAAGCGACAAGTATCAATTTTTAAGTCATTGGTTTGACTCGACCAGGGTTCGAACCCACGACCCCATGATCTACCAACACAGGAGTCGGACGCTCTAACTCATTCGGCCATCCCATCTGGTCCCTTTGATGAAGCAGTTGTGGACCACTGGTTAGAACGGAAAATAGCCCAAACTGCAAATGTGTCCACTGAGCAGAATCAATCGGATGACCCACACCTTCACAGGTGGACACTCTACCGCCTGAGCTACGTCCCACTCCGTGGGGTACTCAGAGTCTAATAGTCCTGGGCAGATCACTCCCGACCTGCTCGATCAAGCTCAAATAGCCCATTCTAAGAGTGAACTTTCATTGAGATACATAGAATATTCATGGAAGGAATATGTGGTAAATGGCCAGACTGAATCAAACCAATGATGAACAACATTTAAAGTTGTCACTACTTGTCAATACCAAAGACCCTATAACACTAAGACGGCTCACTCCCTATCTCTCCAATGGTAATGTAAATTTTGCAGTGCCACCTTGTGGTGGGTTTGATCAGCCGGCTGCTGGTTGGTGTTTCACATGTAATTATGAATACACATCAATATGAAATTGATATGAACAAATACACATCATTATCACCATCATCATCAGCATCGCCATCATCACACATCTTTCACATTCATATATACATTTATACATATAATATAGCACCTGTTTAACCAAGAGAACAGCCAGCGCACCAAGTGGTGGGTTTGATCATTTTGATTACACAGTACAGGCTAAGTGAGCCGTCTTAGTATTATAGGGTCTTTGTCAATAACTAGCCAGACCCCCGTCCTTATAGGACCTTAAATGTTGCCAGGATGTAAAACTCCAACAACCAACCAACCTAGCCTGGCACTCTGATAAATCAAGGCCTAGTTTGCCCTGTATTAGAATAATGTGACTGAGTGGGATATTACATCATGGTGGTAGCGGCCCGGTCTCTCCAGTGGGGCAATGGTTTGTTAGAGTTTTACATCCTGGCAACACCTAAGGTCATATCAAGATGGGTACCAACTTGTGACAGTGCGCACTCATGGCAACTTTATAGAGATGCGCCACTGGGAGACCAGGCTGCTGGTACCATGACCTGACATCCCAGTCATTCACATTATTCTGACACTGAGCTAACCAGTCCTTTTACTATCCTAATAATATTGAGCGCCTGGCTAGATAGCGACAAGTAAGTTTTGTAAGTCTTTGGTTTGACTCGACCGGGAATCGAACTCCCGACCTTCCAAACGGGAAGCTTGCGCTCTACCGATTCCAGTGGGGCAAAGCACTACAAAGTCGGCAAGAGGGCGAACTGTTACAAGTCAATAGGTACCCGTCCTGATATGCCCTTAGATGTTGCTAGGATATAAAACCCCAACCCCAAAAATAAAAACAACAAATAAACAAAATCTAATTATACACAGGAACCCAGCTTTTCGTCCGGCCGTTGGGTCTGAATTGTCGAGTTGGTCCTTCGGCCGTTTGGTGAGACAGTAGTGGGCGAGGGGTGTGTGTGTGTGTGTGTGTCAGGGTGGGGTGTGGCGTGTGGGGCAGGTTCGCGGGCACGGTCATGTAGACAGGAACAATGCTGCCTTTGTACTCGCCTTTTTCTAGCGTTACTTGTCACTTCCGTAATTTGTCAAAATGGTCGGCTAAATACCCGCGCTTGTATGTGAGCACGGCAACTCCCCCCCACCCCCACCCCCCACGTAACCCCCCACCCCCATCCGAGTCCCCCACCCCCAATTGGGCAGGTCAGGTGTGGCCGAGTCGCATGCACACGCACTCCAAAGGCATATATACATATATTAGTTTGCACTGACCTCACAGACAGACTATTATATACTGGTAGTCTGCACTGACCTCACATACATATTTAAAAACTGGTAGTCTGCACTGTTGTGTGGGGTTTGGCATGGGGATGGCATTATATACAGTCCAGACAGAGCGCTGACCTATTCAATGTCGACACTTCAGAGCGAGACCAAGACTACTCAGATACTGGTGAGACAGCTACTATTCGCAGATGACAGTGCACTGGTTGCCCACTCTGCTGAAGAGACCCAGAAAATGTGGACGCTTTCTCCGAGCATCAAAGAAGTTTGGCCTAAATTAACATCAAGAAGACGGAGGTGCTGTACCAACCCAACTCTACAAGAACCCGAGAGGAGGGATCATGGTTGACGGAATGACCTTGTTCACCTATCTGAAGCACTATATAGTGATGGTCGCATTGATGCTGAGATACAGAGGAGGATGGGGGTTTTGGTTGGGTGTTGGGTGGTGTTGTGTGTTCCCTATATAGGAGCGAGGCCTGGAAGGTACAGACAGCAGGTGAAAAAGCTGCATGCCTTCTGATGCACTCTGCGTTCAATCATGAGGTAATGGGTGTGGTTGGGTGGGTGTTTGGGTTGTGTTGGTGGTGGTTGGGTGTTGGGTGGTTTTTTTGTTTTGGTGGGGGGGGTTGGTTGTTGGTCGCATACACAGCATGATGATGATGAGTCTGCACTGACCTTACAGACAGATTTATGTACTAGTGGTATGCACTGACCTCACATACAGAGTATTATATACTGGTAGTCTGCACTGACCTCACAGACAGAGTATTATATACTGGTAGTCTGCAGTGTCCTCACAGACAGACTATTATATACTGGTAGTCTGCACTGACCTTACAGACAGACTATTATATATAGGTAGTGACAAGTAGAAATTGTCAAGTCATTTGTTTGACTTGGCCAATATTTGAATCCCACGAGCTACCGAAATGGGAGGGGATGCTCAATTTATTTGTCCATTCTGTCTGATTTTTAAAGTCTCATTATCCGACAACAACGAAAGCAGGAACAAAAGCAGCAAGATCAAAAGCAACTTCAAAAGCAACAACAAAAGCAACATCAAAAGCAAGATCAAAAGCAACATCAAATGCAACAACATAATCAACAACAAAAGCAATAACAAAGCGGTAACAAAAGCAACAATAAGAGCAACAATAATAGCAACAACAAAAGCAACAACAAAGGCAACAACAAAGACGACAACAAAGACAACAACAAAGCCAACAACAAAGACAACAACAAAGACAACAACACAGACAACAACACAGACAACAACAAAGGCAACAACAAAAGCAGCAACATCAAAAGCAACATCAAATGCAACAACAAAGGCAATAAAAAAGGCAACAACAAAAGCAACAACAAAAGCAACAACAAAAGCAACAACAAAAGCAACAACAAAAGCAACAACACAAACAACAACAAAGACAACAACAAAAGCAACAACAAAGACAACAACAAAAGCAACAACAAAGGCAACGACAACAACATCAACAACACAAGCAACAACAAAAGCAACAACACCATCAACAACAAAAACAACACCAAAACAACTACACCAAAAACAACAACAAAATCAACAACAAAATCAACACCAACAGCAACAACAACCGCAACAACAACAAATCAACAACAAAGGCAACAACAAAGGCAACGACACGGGCAACAACAATGGTAACAACAACGGTAACAACAATGGTAACAACAACAGTAACAACACCAACAAAACCAACAACAAAATCAACAGCAAAACAAACAACAAAATCAACAACAAAGGCAACAACAAAGGCAACGCCAAAGGCAACAATAAAGGCAACAACAAAGGCGACAACAAAGGCAACATCAAAGGCAACAACAAAGCCAACAACAAAGGCAACAACAAAGGCAACAACAAAAGCAACAACAAAAGCAACAACAAAGGCAACAACACAGGCAAAATCAAAAGCAGCAACAAAAGCAGCAACATCAAAGGCAACATAAAACGCAACAACAAAAGCAATATTAAAAAAGCAACAAAAGGCAACAACAAAAGCAACAAGAATAGCAACAACAAAGCAACAACAAAAGCAACAACAAAGCAACACCAACAGCAACAACACAGCAACAACAAAAACAAAAACACAACAACAACAAAACAACAACAACAAAGGCAACAACATAGCGGCAACAAAGGCAACAACAAAGCAACAACAAAAGCAACAACAAAACCAACACCAAAAGCAGTGACAAAAACAAAAACAAAAGCAATAACAAAACCACAACTGCAACAATAAAATCGACCTCTCTGAGGTGCCTCCCGTCACGACCTGCACAGCTACTGTCTCCAGTGTTTTCTGTGTGCCAGTGTACCTGAATATGGTGCTCCGGCGCTACCCTGCTTAATTAGGAAAATTGATCAATTCCCTGGCGAATTTATTTTGGGCTTTCACTTCAAATATCTCCAGATTTTAGCAACTTATTGTCATCATCGACGCCCCCCCCCCCCTCTCTCCCACAAACAAAGCACTGGGTGCAAAATGAACCAAGCATTTAGGGCGGTCAAAGAAAGTGGGTCAACGTTAAGTATTTATATGATATTTAATGGCCGTCGGTGAGCATTTCAGAGGCCCTAGGGACTCAAACCTCATATTAGGTTGATTAAAGTGTTTCTTAACATTGCATAGTGCGATGAAAGCGTCCAATGTTCGAAAGTAAAACACTTCTCTAGATTTGAACCTCCATGTCTTACTTAGATACTGGTGCTTGCATTAAGCATGTGTTGCTGCACACGCCTACTATGTCAGTTTAATAGACCGCATTACTGTTGAAGACTATGGGGTCAAAGTTTTGACAGGCACGCCAACATTAATTTTGCATGTTCACATTTCAAAGACCAACTTGTGACAGTGCGCACTCATGTCGACTTTATAGTGCTGCCCCACTGGGAAATCAGGCCACCAGAACCATGACCAAATATCCCACTCAGTCACGTTATCCTGACACTCCCATAATAGTCTGTCTGTGAGGTCAGTGCATACTACCAGTATATATACTACTATGTCTGTAAGGTCAGTGCAGACTACCAGTATACAGCCTGGCTCTCGGCATTACTTGGATATGGCAAGAAAGGAGCAGTGGAGCGAGGACCAAATTGGCCGCGATTGAAATTTCGCCTGCTTAATTAACTAATGTATCCAGCCCCCCCCCCCCCCCCCAAAAACGAAACAAAAAAATTATCTCCTCTCCTCCACATCCCCTGCCCCCCCCCCCCCCCCTGGTGTCTTCTATGTGGGGGTGGGGGTGGGGGTGGGGTGGCAGTGACGGCGCGAAGATAGCAATTTGGCGGTGTCGACGCTGCAGCCACTGTTTGACATGCGATCGCCACATTATCTCCCCTTGTTCAAACCGGGGTCAAGAGCAGGGATGAGCGA
>CM059201.1:2086251-2139242 GCA_030323885.1 Branchipolynoe longqiensis
TCGGGGGAGGGTCTCTCCCTTCCCTCGCATCAAACGTAATGCTACGCATTACGACCAATCCCGCAACACCGTCAGCGTATAATAATATGTGGTGCAGATGATTCAGCACTATCAGCGTATACTACTAATAAATGTTACAAACACCGCAGCACTATCAGCGTATACTACTAATACATGCACTAATCAGCGTATACTAATATATATGAAAACCGATTTCTGGAAATTTTCCGCGATTCCCTGACAATGTTAAACCTATGGGAGAATATCCGCATTTCCGCTTTCTTCTCCAGAGACCACTTTCATCCCTGCGCATGCTCAGTGAGGCTGACTGCACATAGACATGGCGGAAAATGATTGTTTGGCCGTCACAGTTGAGTGATCATGGAAACTGTGTGCTCAAAGTCAAAGGATCAGTCAGTATGTCTCGTCACCAGAGAATGCTCATGAACATGATCGCCTCGTCCTGTGAGTGAGTGGGTGGGTGGGTGAGTGGGTTCGTGGGTGGGTTCGTGGGTTGGTGAGTGGGTGGGTGGGTGGGTGGATTAGTGAGTGGGTGGATAGGTGGGTGGGTGTGTGGGTGGATGGGTGGGTAGGGGAGTGGGTGAGTGGATGGGTGGATGAGTGGATGGGTGAGTGGGTGGGTGAGTGAATGAATTAGTGGGTGGGTGCGGAAGGCCATGAGTGCGCACTGTCACAAGTCGGTACCCGTCCTGATATGACCTTAGATGTTGCCAGGTCATAAAACTCCAACAAACAACGAACCAAGCCTCCCAACCTGCCAACCTACGAACCTGCTACACTGCAAACCTGCTAACCTGCCAACCACCACCAGGCATCATTCCAGGAGACTAGGCCTACCTTACTCCTGTGTCGTTCCACTCCGTCCCCCACCCCCACCCCTCCCTCACACACATAACTCTCTACATGGGCCCCTTTCACCATGAGAGCTCCGACGAGAGGAGGGGAGGGGCCGGTGTAGTAAGTTCAAAACACTACCCCACAAAAACACTACGGTAGTGTTTTCAACCTAGGTTCAAAACACTACCGTAGTGTTTTCAACCTGGTTGACGGTAAGTTCAAAACACTACTCTGGCCACGCTCAAAACACTATCCTTAAGTTCAAAACACTACCTTTAAGTTCAAAACACTACTCTATTTTCTTCGGGTGGAGCAGTATGTAGTAATGTGGGTCAGTAGGGTTGCTGGATGTTGTTTCATGTCTTAGCATCATCTAAGGGCATATCAGGACGGGTATCGACTTGTGACAGTGCACACTCATGGGACTTTATAGTGCTGCCCAACTGAGAGACCAGGCCACCGGCCCGATATCCCACTCAGTCATATTAGCCTGACACTGAGCAAACCTTGCCCTATCCTATTAAATGCATACTAACTTGTGACAGTGCGCACTCATGGCGACTTTATAGTGCTGCCCCACTGAGAGACCATGCTGTCAGAACCATGACCTAATATCCCACTCAGTCACATTATCCTGACACTGAGCCAATCAGTCCTTGCCCTATCCTAATAATGCCGAGGGCCTGGCTAGGAAGTGACAAGTATAAATTTGTATGTCACTGGTTTGACTCGACTAGAGTTCGAACCCACAAACCCATGGGTTCGGATCCCTCAATGTCCCAAAACAGGAGAGTGATGCTCAACTCATTCGGCCATCCCATCTGCTCTTCTCAGACGTTGTTAAACGCGGCAGCACTATCAGCATATACTAATACATTGTTAAATGTTGCAGCACTATCAGTGTATACTAATACGTTGTTAAACGCCGCAACACTATCAGCGTATACTAATATGTTGTTAAATGCTGCAGCACTATCAGTGTATACTAATACGTTGTTAAACGCCGCAGCACTATCAGCGTATACTAATACGTTGTTAAATGCTGCAGCACTATTGATACTATCAGCATATACTAATATGTTGTTAAATGCCGCAGCACTATCAGGGTATATTGATACGTTGTTAAACGCTGCAGCACTATCAGTGTATACTAATATGTTGTTAAATGCTGCAGCACTATCAGTGTATACTAATGCATTGTTAAACGCTGCAGCACTATCAGTGTATACTAATATGTTGTTAAATGCCGCAGCACTATCAGTGTATACTAATACATTGTTAAACGCCGCAGCACTATCAGTGTATACTAATATGTTGTTAAACGCCACAGCACTATCAGTGTATACTAATATGTTGCTAAACGCTGCAGCACTCTCAGTGTATACTAAATATGTGCACGTAAAGTTACGTTGAGATACGGTGACACCCGTCAAGGTTTTGGACATACCCAAAACTTTCGACGTAGCTTGACGTTTAAGGCCCTGTCACACTGATACCTCTTGTCACATTACGACGCTTCTCGCCAACGCACGTCGATGTATGTGATTTTTTGGCGGAATGTCGGGATACGTCAGGAAGCGTTACGCGCGCGTTAGGCGCACGTTGGTATTCGTTGATGGACGGCAAGGGTCGGCAGCGCGCGTCAGGGAATCGGCGAAGTTTTGTGCTTGCACAAAACTTTCGACGTGCGACAACGCGTGGGTGCTAACATTATGGCGATGTCAGGGGCGCGTCGAGATACGTTAGATGCGCTGGAATAACCTCATGCGAACGTTATGCACATGCCGCGCCCGTGAGGGTCGTTCCCACACGTTGCGCCAAACTGTTGCGTTGTTTTACGTCTTATCAACATCTAAGGTCATATCACGACGGCACGCCACACGTTTTCTTTTTTTTTCTCACGCGTCGATATACGTTACCACAATGTCGGCCGCACGCTACCAACACGTTGCGCTGACGTCAAACTTTTTCCCACCGCGCCAACAAGTTTGACATTTCTCGACTTTTTTGCGCATTGGCGGCGCGCCGGCGAGAACCACCATAATGTGACAGCGCCATAAGCCCAACATAACCCAATGTAACGGCCTTTACGACGTATGTGATTTTCAACCAACACATCAGCATACGGCGTCATACGTTACGTATACATACGTTGTGTGTACGCCCATTCTTATCCCCCGCCGCTGAAAAGTTTGACGAATGCCGACGTTCTGGCACATTTTCTCACGCTCAGTTATGTCAAGATTCGTTTGACGTTCGTGGTGCACACGCCGCAGTGCTATCAGCATATACTACTAATACGCGCTTCAAACGCCGCAACAGGGTCAGCTTGTCATGATAGGGCGTAATCAATTAATCGACTCGGGTCACCCGAGCCAATTTTTGGCGCATGCGCCCATCCTACAGACTCGGGTTGAATAAACGAATATGCTCGGGGTGGACAAAATGGTGGCTTAATCTGAAATTAAATTTTTTTTTTCAACAACCGATAGAAGTTCAGCAAAATAGGATTTAAAGTATTTTATGATTGTAGAAGCTGAAAATCTATGTTATTAAAAAAAAAGTATTAAAACAACACGTAGGAGTTGTACCGGTAGCTGTTATACTACAGGTACCAGCACAGATGTGACCTCATCACTCCTAGCAAACTCCAGCCAAGAGGTGGGTTACTGGGGTCGGATCGTTTTGCACACGGCACGTGTATTTATCGACTCCACTCACGGTGTTCGATTTGAAATTCTGACGATTCGGGTGACCCGAGTCGCCCGGGTCGTGTTAATCGATTACGGCCATAGTGTTTTGAACTTGGGTAGTGTTTTGAACGTACGTAGGGGTAGTGTTTTGAACTTAACAGTAGTGTTTTGAACCTAAGTTCAAAACACTACGGTAGTGTTTTGAACGTAGGTTCAAAACACTACCGTAGTGTTTTGAACGGCGTAGTGTTTTGAACGTCCTACACCGGCACCGGGAGGGTTTGTTTGTTTGTTGTTGTTTTACGTCCTAGCAACATCTAAGGTCATATCAGGACGGGTATCGACTTGTGACAGTGCACACTCATGGCGACTCTATAGTGCACTCAGAGACCAGGCCGCCAGCACCATGACCTGATATACCACTCATTCACATTATCCGGACACTGAGCCAACCAGTCCTTTCCCTTTCCTAATAATGCCGAGCGCCTGGCTAGGAAGCAACAAGTATCAATTTTTAAGTAATTGGTTTGACTCGACCAGGGTTCGAACCCACGATCTCCCAATACGGGAGACGGACGCTCTAACTCATTCGGCCATCCCGTCTGGTCGCAGCCCCCCCCCCACACCCAAAAAAAACTACTACAAAAACAATCAAACAAAAAAAAGATGGCAGAATATAGCAGTAAAAGCCCGAACTCATTCGGCCATCCCGGGAGGGGGCGGGGTTTGGTTGGTTGGTTTTGGGAGTTTTACGTCCTGGCCATATCTAAGGCCTTGAGTAGCCTATGTGGCGGCAGCAGGTTTCCTCCAAGGAAATATATCAGAATGACCATATGTTTGACGTCCGATAGCCGATGATAAAAATCAATGTGCTCTAGAGGCGTCGTTAAATAAAACAAACTTTCCTTTTTGGTACCGACTTGTGACAGTGCGCACTCATAGCGACATTATAGTGCTTCCCAACCGGGAACCGCGAGACCAGGCCATCAGCACCATGACCTGATATCTCAGATTCCCACTTAGTCACATTATCCTGATACTCAGCCAACCAGTCCTTGCACTATCCTAATAATGCCGAGCGCCTGCCTAGGAAGCAACAAGTATACATTTTTATGGCATTGCTGAGGAGGGGAGTGACCGGGACCGGGTGGGGTCGTGGATGGAGGGATGTCACTGGGGGCGGGGGGGGGGGGGGCTGGAGGGGGGAGAGGGATAGGGAACATTGGATGAACCCAAAACTGATATTATTGTGATATATAAATACATTATATAAATATTATTTAATGGAGGGCCTATAGCTTTCGACCAGAAAATGCTGCGATCGCCCCGCCCGCTGGAAATGCAGCGGCTTGGTGACTTGGTTTTGCACTCAGGTAGGCAAACCCGCTGCGAGTCACTGCTGAGCTGGCATGAGCACTACCATCACCCTCACTCTCATCGGAAATTTTGACCATAAATAAATGGTAGGCTAGATTGTTGGCCAGCCAGAGGTATCGATCTCAACCAACATACATGTTACATTGTCTCTTACGGAGTCTATAATAATACACTGATTCAGTGCAAAGATTAGCTTCATCAGCAGATCGCCGAGCATTGCAATGGATCTGGTCATAGAGGATGTGTTATTAACACTGGTTGGGGCGTTTGATTGATGTTTCTATTTGACTGGATTCCTTTAGCTGGAGGTGATAGTGATGGTGGGTGCAAATGTTGAAAAGGCGAGGCGAGGCAGGGGCTGGGCAAGCTGGGGCTCGGGCAGTGATGTGGTGGGGAATGGTACGTGTGTGTCTAAGTGAGTATGTGTTAAGGTGTGCATGTGTGTGTGTGTGAATGTGTGTGTGCGTTTAGGTAAGTATGTTAAGGTGCAAATGGTGAATAGGCATGGCGAGGCAAGGGCGGGGCAAGCTGGGGTGGGGGCGGGGCAGAGTGAGAAGGGGCGGGGCGGGGTCAGGGCGGGGAAGCAGGGTGGGGGGACGGGGTGGGGTGGAATTGAATGGGGGTGTTGAGCGGTGTAGGGGAGTTGGGGGGTCGATCGGGGGAGGAAATGGGGCGGGGCGGAGTGGTGGTGGGCGGGTTGGACTGGTGGGGGGCGGTGGTGGAGTGGTGGAGGCGGGGTGGACTGGTGGGGGCGGCGCCTAAGTTGTGGGGGCGGAAGTGGGCTGGTGGTGGTGGGCGGGTTGGACTGGTGGGGCGGGGTGGACTGGTGGGGGCGGCGGCGGAGCGGTGGGGGGGGGGTGGATTGGTGGGGGTGGTGGTGGGGGTGGTGGGGGCGGGGCGGACGGTGGGGGCGGCGCGGAGTGGTGGGAGCGGAGTGGATTGGTGGGGCGGGGTGGACTGGTGGGGGCGGGGCGGACTGGTGGGGGCGGGGTGGAGTGGTGGGGGCGGGGTGTACTGGTGGGGTGGAGTGCAGTGGTTGTGGTAGGCGGGGTGGGGGCGGGGTGGAGTGGTGTGGTGGGGGCAGAGTGGAGTGGTGGTGGTAGGCGGGGTGGAGTGGTGGTGGTAGGCGGGGTGGAGTGGTGGGGGCAGAGTGGAGTGGTGGTGGTAGGCGGAGTGGAGTGGTGGTGGTAGGTGGGGTGGGGGCGGGGGGTTCTCTGCCACCTCATATACCACTTGCTATCCAGACCGCACTTCGTCCACACCTCTCTCTATCTCCTCCTTGATATGTCTGAAAAGAGTTCCAGGAGGGGGAGCCCGCCAGCATTTCACTTTCTACTCTTACTCTGTCCGCGTCTTTGGCTCGCCAGCTGGTCACCATAGAGCAAATAGACATGGTCCTTTGACTCAACTCTCCTCATTTCTCTTTCCTAGACTCTACCCTTTTTTTTTTCCCTCTCAGGCATACTCCTCACCCTGACCAGGGGAGTTGTGTGCTTGGGTGGGGCCCTGTACCTTACCGTTTCTCTCGCTTTGTTCTCGTTGCTGGAACCGCTTTACCCTCCTTTACCCGTCCCTTCCTCCCAAACCCTTGCTGCTGTCGACTGGATACGGGTGCTCTACTACCGCCGGACCGAAGAGATTCGGGGCTGCCCCAACGCTTCGCCGTTTCAATGTTGTAAAGATGTCCCCAGCTTCTACAACCATCCCTACTGAAGATTAATCTTCCACCAAAGATTGGGCCGATTTATCGGAGCCTCTCTATAATGTTGCAGTTCTGCAACCAGTAACCGTTGTAAGGTTACAAACAACCCCACAAGCAAGCCCTCATATGTGAGCTCTGCTGGGTGTGTGACATTAGATACATTGCCGGGTGGGTTGACAGACGGGTGCCCATCTGTCACGTGGTACCTGCTAGTGCGCCCCCGGCCCTCTGGTTCTGCTGGTTCCGCTGGTTCCGCTGGTGCCCCGGGCCACACTCCGCTGGTTCCCACCCTCTGCGCAGTCTACGAGAAGCCGAGGAACCAGCGCACCGCTACACGGCTCGGTCAAACGGTGGCGCTGTGTGTGTGTGTGTGTGTGTGTGTGTGTGTGTGTGTGTGTGTGCGCGCGCGTGCGTGTGTGTGTGTGTGTGTGTGTGGTGTGTTTGTGTTGTTTGTTGTTTGTTTGTTGTTGTTTTACATCCTAGCAACATCTAAGGTCATATCAGGACGGGACCGACTTGTGACAGTGCGCACTCATGGCGACTTTATAGTGCTGTCCCACTGGGAAACCAGGCCGCCGGCACCATGACCTGGTATCCCACTCAGTCACATTATCCTGACACTGAGCACACCAGTCCTTGCCCTATCCTAATAATGCCGAGCGCCTGGCTAGGAAGCAACAAGTATCAATTTTAAAGTCATTGGTTTGACACGACCGGGACTCGAACCCACGATCTACCAGAGTGTGTGGTGTGAGTGTGTGTGAGTGTGTTTGAGTGTGTGTGAGTGAGTGGTGTGTGTGTGCGCGCGCGTGCGTGTGTGTGTGGTGTAAGTGTGTGTGAGTGTGTGTGAGTGAGTGGTGTGTGGGAGTGTGCGTGCGTGTGTGTGTGAGTGTGTGCGTGCGTGTGTGTGTGGTGTGTGTGTGTGAGTGTGTGTGAGTGAGTGGTGTGTGAGTGAGTGGTGTGTGGGAGTGTGCGTGCTTGTGTGTGTGAGTGTGTGCACGCGTGTGTGTGTGTGATGTGAGTGTGAGTGTGTGTCAGTGAGTGGTATGTGTGAGTGTGAATGTGTGTGAGTGTGTGTGCGTGTGTGGGTGATCTGAGTGTGTGTGAGTGAGTGGTGTGTGGGAGTGTATATATGTAAGTGGGTGTGATGTGGGTGAGCGGTGGGAGTGAGTACAATATGGTGATTTTTGTGGGGGTGTTTTTGTGTGATGAATTTATTTACCCTGCTGATAACGGATAAGTGTGTTAATACTTGTTTTCACCGCTTGGCAGCACTAGTCCAATTTGATTCAAATCTTTTTAATTTTGTTTTAGTAATGTGGTTGGTTGGTTGGAGTTTTGTGTCCTCACAACATTTAGGACAGGTACTGACTTGTGACAGAGCACACTCATGGTGACTTTATAGTGCTGCCCCACTGGGAAACCAGGCCGCCAGCACCATCACCTGATATCCCACTGAGTCACCACATCATCACACTGAGCTAACCAGTCCTTGCCCTATCCTATTAATGCCAAGCGCCTGGCTAGGAAATGATAAGTATACATTTTTAAGTCATTGTTTTGACTTGACCAGGATTCAAAACCATGGGTTGAAATCCCACGATCTACCAAAGCGGGAGACGGACGCTCAACCCATTCGGCTATAGCGTCTGGTCGTGTGATATGTGTGTGCACGTGAGAGTGAGAGTGTTTGTGTGTAACTGTGTGTGGATGTGTGAGTGTGTATGTGTGCGCATGAGAGAGTGAGTGTGTAATTGTGTATGTGGGTATGTGTGAGAGTAAGTGTGATGTGTGGGCATGTGACAGGGATGAAAGATCTCCGCGAAAGATCTCCGCGATCTCGCGGATTTCCGGGATTTCTTTTTATATTTATCAATTAACGTTAAGCAAAATGGCAAGGAATTGGGATGTATATAACTGCCAACAGTTGGGTAATTCGAATCCCGTTCTTATATGACCTTAGATGCTGCTAGAACAGAAAACCCAAACAAGAAAGTGTTAGATATGGGCGATAAATATAGTCACAACAAGGTCAGTTGAACTGTTGAAACCTGACTTCCGGCTTTCCCCCGTGATTCCCTGACAGTGCTAATCCTATGGGGGGAAATCCGCGTTTTCGCGGAAATTCGCCATCGATAAAATCATCTCGGCTTGATTTCCGCTTTTTTTTGCCGGATACCACTTTCATCTCTGATGTGAGACTGAGAGAGTGTGAGAGTGTATGTGTGTGAGTGTGTATGTGCGTGGATGGGTGTGAATGAGTGTGATGTGAGCGTGTGCGTGTGAGTGTTTGTGAGAGTGAGTGTGTATGCATGCATGGATGGGTGTAAATATGTGTTATGTGTGAATGAGTGTTATGTGTGAGTGTGATGTTGGAGTGTGTGCGCATGAGTGTTTGTGAGAGTGAGTGTGTATTCTTGTGTGTGAGTGAGTATGTGTGTGGATGGGTGTAAATGAGTGTTATGTGTGAGTGTGATGTTGGAGTGTGTGTGCGTGAGTGTTTGTGAGAGTGAGTGTGTATTCTTGTGTGTGAGTGAGTATGTGCATGGATAGTTGTAAAGGAGTGTTATGTGTGAATGAGTGTTATGTGTGAGTGTGATGTCGGTGTGCGCGTGAGTGTTTGTGAGAGTGAGTGTGTATTCTTGTGTGTGAGTGTGTATGTGCATGGATAGGTGTAAATGAGTGTTATGTGTGAATGAGTGTTATGTGTGAATGAGTGTGATGTGTGAGTGTGTGTGAGAGTGTGAGTGTGTATGCGTGTGAGTGTGTGTGAGTGAGTGTGGGTGGTGAAAGTGTCGAGTGTGGGAATGAGTTGGGACCGTCGGTGCGGGAGGCGAGAGGGGAGGGGGGAATGGGGGAGGGAGGGCGAAATGGGGGAGGGAGGGGGGAATGGGGGGTGGCGGGAGGGAACGGTGGGTCGGGGGGGGGGGGTGGTAGCCGGGTGGAGGGGGTGGGGGGTATACTACCGCGGTGGCTGGATGGATCGGTTCACTCACTTCCACGCCGTCCGCGCGTGGGTGAAGACCGGGGCCCGGTGGTGCGTCGGGATAAAGACAGGCAGGCACAGCCAGCTAGCCCTCTAAACTCACAGGCAGGAGGCGGGCAGAGTATAGAGAGGGCAGGGAGGACGCGGAGAAGGAGGAGAGGAAGGAGAGGATACGGAGAACCGTGAGAAGGAGAGAAAGGAGAGGATACGGAGAACCGTGAGGAGAGAAAGGAGAGGATACGGAAAACGTGGAAAAGGAGGAGAGAAAGGAGAGGGTACTGAGAACGTGGAGGAGGAGAGAAAGGAGAGGATAAAGATAACGTGGAAAAGGAGGAGAGAAAGGAGGATACAGAGAACCTGGAGGAGGAAAGAAAGGAGAAGATAAAGAGAACGCTGAAAAGGAGGAGATAAGGGACAGGATACGGAAAGGAGGAGAGAAAGGAGAAGATACGGAAAACTGGAGGAGGAAAGAATACAGAAAGGAGGAGCGAAAAGAGAGGATACAGAGAACTAGGAGGAGAGAAAGTAGAGGATCCTCAGGGGAAGAGAGGAGGAGGAGAGAGAGAGCGTGGAAAGGGACACATAGGAAGAACGAGAAGAGAGAGGATTGAGAAAGCCTTCAAACAGAAAGGAGAGAATCCTCAGGAGTAAGAGTGGAGGGGGTAAGAGAGAAGGAAGATACACACACAGTCTCTCTCTCTCTCTATATATATAGGAACTAGAACGCTGCACAAACTAACTTCACGTATCACTGTATCAGTATCAGCTGGACTCTTGTTTCAGTATGGGACCATTCACCTGAGGAGGACTGTGTGTGTCTGCTCGTGTTTGTGGCTTTGTGTTTGGAACTTTTCATTTTTATTTTTTGTAATCCTGGGGACATGAGGAGAATCGGATCCCTGTGATTGTGTTTGTGTTGTTTTGTTTTTTTCTCATTGATGCTAATCACGACGATCCTGATAGTTTGTTTGTTTGGTGGGGTTTGCGTCCTAGCAACATCTAAGGTCATATCAGGACGGAAATCCTGCCTGATAGTTTGTTTGTTTGTTGGAGCTTTGCGTCCTAGCAACATCTAAGGTCATATCAGGACGGAAATCCTGCCTGATAGTTTGTTTGTTTGTTGGAGCTTTGCGTCCTAGCAACATCTAAGGTCATATCAGTACGGCGATCCTGCCTGATAGTTTGTTTGTTTGGGATTTTACGTCGATCCTGATAGTGCTAACCGTGATGGTGACTGATATCACTAAATAAGTGGCTTAATAACGAACACGGCGAGGTGCTGGTCATTGGTGTTATCTTCGTCCATTGATTGTGAACACATTCGCATCAAGAACTTGTTGATTGTGAACACATTCGCATCAAGACATTGAACTTGTTGATTGTAAACACATTCACATCAAGACATTGAACTTGTTGATTGTAAACACATTCGCTTCAAGACATTGAACTTGTTGATTGTGAACACATTCATATCAAGACATTGAACTTGTTGATTGTGAACACATTCACATCAAGACATTGAACTTGTTGATTGTCAACACATTCGCATCAAGACATTGAACTTGTTGATTGTAAACACATTCACATCAAGACATTGAACTTGTTGATTGTCAACACATTCACATCAGGACATTGAACTTGTTGATTGTAAACACATTCGCTTCAAGACATTGAACTTGTTGATTGCACATGTTGTTGGAGTGTTACGTCCTGGCAACATCTAAGGACATATCAGGATGGGTGCCGACTTGTGACAGTGGGAACTCATGGTGACTTTATAGTGCTGCCCCACTGGGAAATCAGGCCGCCAGCACCATGACCCGATATCCCACTCCTTTCACATATCCCCACACTGAGCTAACCAGTCCTTGTCATATCCTAATAATGCCAAGCACCAAGCAACAAGTATAACTTTTGTACGTCATTGGTTTGACTCGACGTGGAATTGAACTCCCGATCTCCCACACGGGGGGTCTGCGTTTATACCGATTTGGGGTCCGGTGTGTTGGTTGTAAAGACATTCACATCAAAACCCGAGCAGATATTGAAATATCAGTTACACGGTGACTTCCCGTCGTGGCTCCCCCTATCGACGACCGGATCAACCAACGACGCCTGCTATTGACTTGGCAAGGGAAAGAAACATTTGATTATGAACTAAATATATTAGATTGTGAGTGCTAATTAAAGCTCTCTCTGGGATTCAATTGGATTTACACACAAACTGCATTCGGTATATAACTATAAGTAGGAGAGTGGCTTTGGAATCTTTTGTGGATTTATTCTGATATTCGGAATTATAATTAATAGATTAAATGGGGGTGGGCGAGGAGGGGGGGGGGGGTGGTTGGCTGGTTCGGAGCGTGGTTGCTATGGTAACCGAGGCTTCTTTTTAACCCCTTCTGCTTGTGTCTTCAATGAGGATACTCGAACCTGTAGCCAGCCGCTCGTGCAACACGACAACCCGAGCTGGTCGTGTGCGATGCAGTGTGTGTTGCTGCTGAGGTTTGTAACAACATACAACAGTGACAAAGAAACCCCTGCTGGGTTGTTTGTTGTTGTTATACACATTGCCGCCCAGGTGCTCAGGAACATCTAAGCTCATATCAGGACGAGCACCGACTTGTGACAGTGCGAGCTCATGGTGACTTTATAGTGCTACCCCACTAGGAGCCCAGGCCGCCCCACTGCCCGGACCATGACCCAATACCCCACACAGTCACATTATCCTGACACTGAGCTAACCAGTCCTCATCCTGTCCTATTAATACCAAGCGCCAGGCTAGATTGTGACAAGTATCAATTCTTTAAGTCATTGGTTTGAACTTTGACTCGGCTGGGATTCGAACTCCCGACCTTCCGGAAGCGAAACCTGCGCTCTACTGATTCGGAATTCAACCCTTACGGGCCGGAGTACTGACCTCTAATTGACCCCCACCCCTGGTTACCTTGGCAACCATCCTGAAGGAGGGAGACCATCAGACATCATGCCGGGGACGGTTCTGTCATATCTGCGCAGAAAGTTCGGCTGGGGTGAGTTCAGAAACTAATTTTTAATTCTGCCTCTCTGATCCGGGATGTCCGAAAGAGCTGCTCCCTGTGAAGTAAAGCTTGTTTAATTTAACGACGCCTCTAGTGCACATTGATTTTTATCATCGGCTATTGGACGTCAAACATATGGTCATTCTGACATATTTCTTTGGAGGAACCCTGCTGCTGCCACATAGGCTACTCTTTCGAATAAGAGGCAAGGTTTTTTTAATATGCACTTTCCCACAGACAGGATAGCACATACCACAGCCTTTGATGAACCAGTCGTGGACCACTGGTTACGCTTGGGTTATGGGTACCACTTTTGTGACATGGAAGTGAAAAGTGAAAGCATTCCAGAATAAAATAATAGCAGAAGGCATTCTAAAATAATAGCAGAATCCATATTCATATGAAGGTTCACATGTTGTGGCTATGTGAGAATGGGGGGGGGGGGGAAGGGGACAACTTTTTTTTTTTGAAAGGGGTCCAATGAAGCATCAAATTTTCAAAACCAAAACACTTACCTAGATTTGATTCTGCATATTTATCTTAGATACTGGTACAGTTATTAAGCATTTGTTGTCACATCGAAGGACATGGGGAGTCAATTTAATAGAACCTGTCACTGCATAAGCCTATGGCATCAGAGTTTTGGCGTGCTTGACAAAATTAATTTGGCATGTTGTCACTTCAAATATCTCTGAAGTTAGCCATTTAAACTAAAAGTTATTTCAACCTAAAGTAAAGTAGCTTATAATGATCAATTTAATGTATTTATCTCAGAAAATGACTACGCAACTTCAAAGCTGCATAGTCCGATGAAGCATCAAATTTTCTAAACCAAAATAATTATTTAGATTTGATTCTATATATCTAACTTAGATACGGATGCACTTATTACCCATTTGTTTCTCTCTAGAAGGCAATACTAAGTCAATTTAACAGAACCTGTTACTGCAGAAGTCTATGGTGTCAGGGTTGACAAGGATTCGCGATCACGTGGTCCCCGATTTGGTCGGTGACTATGGTGTCTTCCTAACTAGGTCTGTTTATCTAATATCTTTGTGCTCAGGCTTTAGTCTAGGCTTAACCTGTCAAGTCCTTATTTACCTTTAGGCCTCTGTTAAGGTATATTCATACAGTAAAACGTCTCAAACCGCCCACCTCCACAGACCGACCACTCCCCTATATCAATTGCTTTATTTGGGTCCCAAGAATACCATGGTAACCATATTCTAACTCCCTAAACCGACCACCTCCCTAAACTGACCACCTCCCTAAATGGACCGCTTAAAGTCGGTCCCATGCTCGATCGATTTAGAGAGGTTTTAGTGTATTCCGGAGCTAGGCCTGTATGTTTACCTGTGTGGTAGGGCTCTAAATTAGGAATGTGCTTTGTTTTTGTGCTATTTGACGCAATAGCGGTGTTATTTTGGGTGTTTTCGGTGTACATGAATACAGTAAAACCTGTCTAGCCGACCACCTCCACAGACCGACCACTCCCCTATATCAATCGCTTTATTTGGGTCCCAAACGGTCAGCTATACAATACCTTTGTAATGATTTTGTTTAAACCTCCATAAACCGACCACCTCCCTAAATGGACCTTTTAAAAGTCGGTCGGTCCCATGGTCGGTCATTTTGGAGCGGTTTATCATTACAATGGTATTGTATGAGTGATCGTTTGGGACCGAAATAAAGCGATCGATATAGGGGAGTGAGCGATCTGTGGAGGTGGTCGGTTAGAAAGGTATTACTAAATGTATATATATATATATATATAAATATATATATATATATATATAATATATATATATATAGTGGAAAGTCCCGGATGTGCCTAGGTATGTGCCTTGTCTTAGGGTGTGTGTGGTTAGGTTATATGTAGTGTACATACAGTTAATCTACCCATGGAACTATAGGCTTTTGGCCACACTGCTAGTGTCTAGGCCTCCTTTGGAGATTACTGAGTAAATCCTACTACAGTAAAACCTCTCTAAATCGACCGACCATGGGACCGACTTTAAATGGTCCATTCAGGGAGGTGGGAGGTGTATGAAGTTTTTAAAAATCCTTATGCCTGGCACACACCTCCCGTATATGATTCACGCGCTAAAACTGACTGCCCGACGCGACCCGTCACAACCCGACCCGTCCCGTTTCCTGACTAAAACTGACAACAGGGACAACACACATATACCGACTGCTAATGCTTCCGATTCGCGACTTAAAACTCAGTTTTAGTGCTTAAGACTCGAATCGCAAGACATTCGAAAAACGAATCGGACCGTTAGAGAAACGGTATATGTGAGCGGTCAGTCGTATCTTATACGGTATATGTGTGATACCCACCGTCCGTTTGCTGTCCAAGTCTTAGCGCGTGAATCGTATACGGGAGGTGTGTGCGAGGCGTTAGGGTGTCACACACCTAAAGACTGGAACCGACTAAAACTCTAACTTAATCGCGAAACGGCCAGTTTTAGGTTTTATACGGGAGGTGTGTGCCAGGCAATATAGTGGTATTGCGTATGGCGATGGGAGTGGTCGGTCTGTGGAGGTGGTCGGTTAGAGAGGTTTTACTTTAATAGTACTAGACACCATAGCATAGTGGTAAAGTGTTCACCTCCTGCACAGCAGGTCTGCGGCCCGGTATTTGTTGTCACTGTCACATGGGTCCGAGGGGGGCCGGGGAGGGCCGATGGGTTTCGAGGGGGGGCGGGGAGGGCCGATGGGTTTCGAGGGGGGCCGGGGAGGGCCGATGGGGTTCGAGGGGGGCAGGGGAGGGCCGAGCGTGGCCGAGGGGAGGGGTTGCAATTGAAGGGATACACCTCATCTAGGGCAGGCCTCGAACCTACGCTTCTGCCATTCCGGAGGTGAGCATCCTAACCATTAGCATATTTAGGCTCCCCTGGTGCAATCAAGCTATGCTATGTATGTGGCATTTCACATGTGGCGGTTGGTGCACATCACTACTTACATATTAACTTACAGATCCTCTTCTGGCAGATCTAGGCCCTATTGCGCCTCTAATGCCAGCTCGTTATGATAAAAAAACAAAAGCTATCTCCTTTGCACACATATGGAAGTCGATGGACCCCTGAAGTCATATAATTCCGGGTGTCCTCCCCAATGTCTATCCAGCCTTCTCTCAAATGCTTATACCGTTGGTGCTTTAACCACTTGGTCTGAACGACTGTTCCATGGATCTGTCACTCAAAAGAAAAATGGGTATTTCCTGACTTAGTAGTTACCGTCCTGGGATTGTATGTCTCATATTTATAATTACAAAAATCCAGGTAGTGAGCATCACCATACAACTCTCAGCATGTACAGAGAATCCTGGTCACGGCACCAGTGTCATGGGAGGCAGGGAGGTGTTTTCGGTGTTTTTGCAACAAGTGGGAACATAGTGCCTAGAGCGGTACTCGGACCCACATTTCTGCCATTCTGGGACGAGCGTCATGGCCTTTTGGCCAACTAGGCTCCCTGATGCAATTCGCCTACCCACACATGTGAGTGTGGCTAACTTACACTATCTTGCCTGGCACTAGACGTCATGGCCAAATGAGTTGAACGTCCGTCTCCCATTTTGGTAGATCATGGGATTCAAAACTACGATTCAAACCCTGGTCGAGTCAAACCAATGACTTAAAAATTGATACTTGTCACTTCCTAGCCAGGCGCTTGATATTAGTAGGATATGGCAAGGACTGGTTCTCTCAGTGTCAGGATAATGTGACTGAATGGGATATCAGGTCATGGTGCTGGTGGGCCTGGTCTCCAAATGGGGCAGCACTATATAGCCACCATGAGCGTGTACTGTTACAAGTCGGTACCCGTCCAGATATGACCGTAGATGTTGCCAGGATGTAAAACTCTAACAACTTGCCTGGCCCTTTTTATTATTACTGGGATAGGAGAAAAACTGGTTTGATTCAAGGGTCTGAATAAAGTCATGCTGCCGGTGACTTGGTCTCATGAAGGCACATCAGTAAAATATCACCAGCAGTAAATGCTGTTTTTGTTGTTGTTTAAAAAAAATTGAGGCTGTATTTATACTGTCCATAGCATATAAGCCCGGGTACCCA
The DNA here is from genome assembly GCA_030323885.1 of Branchipolynoe longqiensis. Lineage (NCBI taxonomy): Eukaryota > Metazoa > Annelida > Polychaeta > Phyllodocida > Polynoidae > Branchipolynoe > Branchipolynoe longqiensis. The sequence continues at coordinate 2,102,989 of CM059201.1, forward strand.
GGCTTGTTTTCAATGCTTGCCAGTTGTAGTGTTGGTGTTATCTTACCACACAGTAGCTGCTGATAAGTTATTTGATTGCCTGCATTTCAGTAGCAGATAGATAATTGGTTGGTATGGTTAGTAGCCTATGTTAGTATTTTTGGATTTTCTTGGCATATGTGTATTTTATTTTGTTCTACTCTTATTACTAGACTAGCCTACTCCTATTTACATATCATAGGCTTGTACGTAGCTGTGTGGGCATTATCTGGCTACTTTTGGCATGGTTACCTTCCATTGGGCGTCCCACTGGTGGGCCGTGACATATCACAGGCCCCTTTGCAGTGCAGCTTAGTGGGGGTTTCCTAGCCTTATTTTGCGCAGATATTTTTGTAAGGTTTTAGGTCAGGAATTTGTCGTTCCTTTACCGTTTGGCCATTCCACACTGTTTGTTTGTTATATGTCGGTAACCGTTCTTGACCTCAATTATTGCTGGGTTATCAAACCCCTGTCAATCACACAACATACCTTCCCTGTCTCTAAGTCTAAGTATAAGACTTGGGCTACGCCAGTAGTTAGTCACATTCGAGTGATGACGTCACAGTTCCCGTTGGTCCGCTATTTTTGGTGACACATTATGCGATCTATTTTTAGAGGCACATGAATGGGCTTCATGACAGAAATATGGTGGATTCATGATGTTCACTTGTTGGGGTTTTACTTCTTGTCACTCTCAGCCTCTAACGTTATATTAGGATGGGTACAGACTTGTGTGTTTTGTGCGGTTTTACATCCTAGCAATATCTAAGGTCATATTAGGATGGGTACCAACTTGTGACGGTGTGCATTCATGGCAACTTTACAAATTACAGCGTAGTCCCACTGGGAGACCAGGCCACTGACACTATGACCCAATATCCCGCACAGTCACATTATCCTGATACTGTTCTAACCAGTCCTTGGCCTATCCTATTAATGCCAAGCTCCTGGCTAGGTAGCGACAAGTATCAACTTGATAAGTCATTGGGTTTGACTCGGCTTGGATTTGAACTGCCGACCTTCCACACGGGAAGCCTGCGCTCTACCGATTCAGCCACCACGTTATGTTTGGGTGTTTAGACCGGGCTGTTGTATGTAGCCAAGTGACCGTGTGGCCAGAACCTTTAATGAGACCTGGGCCATGTTCAGGGTGCGCCTCCGAGACGTCTCGGGGAAATCCCTGACATCACGTTAGTCTGAACGGCAAAAGCAGTTTGTCGCCTCGAAAATGGCCACCCCCATAGCCGGTGGCCATTTGCAATGGAAAAGCTACACTGTGATTGGCTGAAACCACTGAATACGGTGGCCATTTTCGAGGCGCTTTTTGTCTCCTATCTGAAAAGGGAGACGTCTCGGAGACACCTCGGAGACGCACCCTGAACGGAAATAAGCCAAAAAGCATCACGGAGACGTCTCGGAGACAGACCCTCAATGAGGCCCAGCTATCACGTGACCCACACATCCCATAACCCAACAGTGTAGCGTGCCTGAGGCCACGCTTTACTAAGTGTTCCTCGATCAGTGGCACCGACGTGTAGTTAGTATAAGAACTAACACAGCCTCGTATTGAATATAATTGCTGCAATAGACACAAACAGTGTTGGGGTGTACTTCATCAGAGATACTGATCGCTTTTTTGTAAGACATATATATATATCCTCTGGTGCGACTGGCACTTGTTGACACCCGTTGGAGGTGAGGTGGGCTGCAGGTGGCACCACCTGTCAAGTGTGGAGTCTTAAGGAGCATAGCAATCGGTAATATCAATAATATCAATTAATATCAATAATTAGAAACAATTCCCTTCCGTATTTTTCTACATATATATACAGTATAAAACCGTGTTATATATATACAGTATAACCCCGTGTTACATATATATATATACAGTATAACCCCGTTAAACCAAACTTGAAGGGACCCTAGAAATTTGTTTGCATTAACCGATCATTGGTTTAACCGAGCTTTGGCTTCGACTTTGACTTGGCTTTGACAAAAAAGCAGATGCATTTTGCATGTAATATACAATGTATGTAGCCACTTTGATTTGAGTTTTTTATGTATATACAGTATAACCCCCGTCAAACCAAGATTGGTTCACCCAAACGATTGATTAATCCAAACGTTTTTTGGCATCCCGGCAAAATACTACCATTTATCATATACAAAAGTTGGTGGGGTCTCAGATGACCTTATAACCAGATGAAAGTTTGGGTTAACCATATTGGAAGTGGCCTAGGGTCTGACAATTTTGTTTGGATTAACCAATAGTTTGGATTAAGCAACTTTGGTTTAACCAACTTTTTTGATATGATAAATGGTAGTATTTTGATGGGCCGCCGAAAAAGTTTGGATTAACCAATCGTTTGGTTTAACCGAGCTTGGTTTAATGGGGTTATACTGTATATACATACAGTAAAACTTCTCTAACCGACCACCTCCACGGATCGACCACTCCCCTATATCGATCGCATCATTTGGGTCCCAACAATACGATTGTAACCATATTCTAACTCCTTAAACCGACCACCTACCTAACTGGACAGCAAGTGATTAGTCTGAATACCATTCTTATATGACCTAATGGCCCTGTCACACTACGACATAACGACGTCAACGTAGGGAGAACGTGAAGAACGTTGAACTTCTCGGCGTAGTATGCAAATTTGGGCACAAGTTGAACGTGGATGCAGCGTAGTGGACGAGAGCGTAACGTCGGTAAAGCATAGTGATACCGTCATTCAACGAGAGAGGACAACGTCATGAACGTTATTCCATCGCCAGAAGAACGTTACGTGACGTTACAGACGTCATGAGATGTTGAACGTACGTTGAATGCATGTTCTCCTGACGTTCTCCTGACGTTCTCCTGACGTTCTCCTGACGTTCCCATTACGCCACGTGGGCATTTGCACTCGGTTTAATGTGGGTCAACGTAGTGGAACGTAGTTGAACGTAGTGAGCAGCGTTGGAATAATGTCCGTTTAACGTCATTGACGTTCACTGAACGTGAACAGAATGTACGGCAAACGTAAACCCTTACGTTCGAGCTACGTCGAAAGTTTTGAACATGTCCAAAACCTTGATGTAACTCGACGTAACACGACGTAATGTGACGTAGCTCGACGTCATTCTAACATCATTCTGACGTCATCATAACGTAACCCAACGTACGTCAACGTAATGACGAAAAATGGCCATGTTAGGCTCACGTTGGCTCGTTACGTCGTAGTGTGACAGGGGTATTAGATGTTGCTCGAACATGAAACGCACACAAGAAAGAGTCAAGCATGGGCGATAATATAGTCACTTCCCACTGACTTCCCACGTTTTCCCGCGATTCCCTGACAGTGCTAATCCTATGAGGGGAATATCCGCGTTTTCGCAGAAATTCAGCATCGGTGTAAGAACAGTGGCTTGCTTCTGCAGGAAGCCGCTAGGTGGTGCCAGGGTCTCGGTGTGGTTTTCGGTTTACTGATTTTATTTATCATAGACCACTTCTGACTTTCCCACAGTTGTATGCTCTTTGGCATACATTTCTGTGCTCTATTTTACCTGTTTGAAATATATTTAATTTTGGTAAATTTTGGTATTCAGATATGTCTAAGCCACTGTTTGATCCCCCAATAGCCGATGTCTACTTTTTTGCCGGAGACCACTTTCATCCCTGCCTAATGCACCAGCCCCTCTCCTACTGACCTCGACCCTCTTTCTTAGAGCAGCTCAGATCTCACTCAGCCTTCACCCCCCCCCTCCTCCCCCTCCCCTGCCCCCCCCCCCCCCCCTCCCCCCTCACACACACACAGACACATCAACACCCACATGCCAGAGCCGAGACTAGACGGGATGGCCGAATGAGTTGAGCGTCCATCTCCCGCTTTGGTAGATCGTGAAATTCAAACCCACCAGTTCCAACCTTGGTTGAGTCAAACCAATGACTTAAAAATTGATACTTGTCACTTCTTAGCGAGGCGCGAGGCGTTATTAGGATAGGGCAAGGACTGGTTGGCCTCAGTGTCATGATAATGTGACTGAGTGGGAAATCAGATCATGGGGCTTGCATCCTGGTCTCCCATTGGAGCAGCACTATAAAGTAGCCCATGAGTGTGCACTGTCACAAGTCGGCAGCTGTCATGATGTTGCCAGGACGTAAAATTCCAACAGCAACCGACCCTACACACAGACACACATACAGACACACACACACACACACACCAGATCTGATCCTACTTCCCCAAGCCTCCATTGACCCTCTGGTGTCACCCCCCCCCCCCGCCCCCTGCACCCCCCACCCCCACCTCCACACCCCATGCTTTCCCACGGTCACCCCTTACTGGGCCTGACCACCCGGGTAATGGGACGGGTAACGCCACGTTGTGACCTTTGACCTGCACCAGTGGGGGGAAAGGGGGCGGGGCCACAGGACATTGGAGAGCAATTCTGAAAGGACAATCCTGAGAGTATCCACAATGTTTGATTTATCTGCGTTTGTTTGTGCTAGCTACAGATTTGGTCATAATCCCGCTCGGTGCTGACTTGGGGGCAGTGGGTGTTGGCTTTATCGTGCTGCCTGACTGGGGTACCTTTTCGCCAGCACCATGCAGGACTTACCGGATGCACCATCACACATGCACCAACACATAGAGGTCTATATCGAAACACATACACTATTACACATACACCAACACACATACACCAACATGCTCACACCTACACACATAAACACACATACACTATCACACATGCACCAAACACACTCACACCTACACACATATACCAACACACTCATACCTACACACATAAACACACATACACTATCACACATACACCAACATACTCACACCTACACACATCCACACCAACACACTCACACCTACACACATATACCAACACACATACCTACACACATAAACACACATACACTATCACACATACACCAACACACTCACACCTACACACATCCACACCAAGACACTCACACCTACACACATATACCAACACACATACCTACACACATAAACACACATACACTATCACACATACACCAACACACTCACACCTACACACATCCACACCAAGACACTCACACCTACACACATATACCAACACACATACCTACACACATAAACACACATACACTATCACACATACACCAACACACTCACACCTACACACATCCACACCAAGACACTCACACCTACACACATATACCAACACACATACCTACACACATAAACACACATACACTATCACACATACACCAACACACTCACACCTACACACATATACCAACACACATATACCTGTAATGTATGTACGACGCGAGCACCCGAAACCGAAACCCTGATCGGGCCGGCAGCGCTGTCTGCGCGGAACCCAAATAAAGCATTATGAAACTGGACGTCGTTGTGTAGAGTCGGTTCATGATCATTACATGGTGTCAGAAGCATCCAACACACTCACACCAACACACATATACCTACACACATAAACACACATACACTATCACACATACACCAACACACTCACACCTACACACATATACCAACACACACATACCTACACACATAAACACACATACACTATCACACATACACCAACACACTCACACCTACACACATATACCAACACACACATACCTACACACATAAACACACATACACTATCACACATACACCAACACACTCACACCTACACACATATACCAACACACACATACCTACACACATAAACACACATACACTATCACACATACACCAACACACTCACACCTACACACATACACCAACACACACATACCTACACACATAAACACGCATACACTATCACACATACACCAACACACTCACACCTACACACATATACCAACACACACATACCTACACACATAAACACACATACACTATCACACATACACCAACACACTCACACCTACACACATACACCAACACACACATACCTACACACATAAACACGCATACACTATCACACATACACCAACATACTCACACCTGCACACATACACCAACACACATACACCATACACCCATGTACCAACACCCATACACCAACACCCATACACCGACACACTCACACATACACACCAACACCCATATACCAACACACTCACACATACACACATACACCAACACTCATACACCAACACACGCACACCTACACACATACATGTCAACACACATACACCAACACACATACACCAACACCCATACACCAACACACATACACCAACACACATACACCAACACACTCACACATACACACCAACACACTCACACATACACACCAACACACATACACCAACACACTCACACATACACACCAACACACTCACACATACACACCAACACACATACCCCAACACAGTCACACCTAAAACAACAACAAACAAACAAAACAAACACACCTACGCACCTACACACCAACACACATACACCAACACACTCACACCTACACACATACACACCAGCACACACCGGTTCAACATAATATTACCAATGCCTACCTCATCTATCAGTATCACTATCACTCTCACTCACTGCGTCCTGCTGTCAAACCCAAGAGGACCCCCCCCCCCCCCCATCTCCTCTCCAAGGTGCGCGCTAAACCTACAATAACAGCGCAAGCTTACCGCCTATCATTTTACTGTCATTTGTCAAATTCACTTCTCTCAACTCAATCCACTGTTGCTGTATGAATGCTGCCAGAGAGACTAGAGGCCTAGTAGAGTAGTAGAGCTCCAGTCAAACCCTACAGTGTTGCTCGCTTTTTGGGAGTTTGTAACCTTACGACGGTTACCGGCTGCAAAACTGCAGCAATATAGAAAGGCCCCGATAAATCGGTCCAATCTTTGGTTGAAGATTAATCTTCAGGTGGGACGGTTGTAGAAGCTGGGGATGTCTATACAACATTCAAAACGGCGAAGCGTTGGGGTGGCCCCGAATCAATCCGGTATGGCGGTAGCAGAGCACTCGTATCCAGTAACAGCAGCAAGGGTTCAGGAGGAAGGGACGGGTAATGATGGGTCCAGCAGGTTCCAGCAACATTGTCTGTCCACAACCCCCCCCCCCCCGACCACACACACACACACTCACACACACACCCTCACACACACACCCTCACACACACACCCTCACACACACACACACACACACACACACACACACACACAAACCCCCCAAAGACTAGTGAACCTACACTTCAAGAAGAGGCTCGGGAAACTCGACTTGGTACACTGGTCCATTTAACCTACATCTCACCAGACGCGGTGGCCGAGTCGGTAGAGCGAACGCCTCCCGTGCAGAAGGTCGAGAGTTCGATTCCCGGTCGAGTCAAGCCATTGACTTACAGAATTGATACTTGTCCCTTTCTAGGCTGGCGCTCGGAATTAATAGGATATGGCTAGGATTGGTTAGCTCGGTGTCTGAATAATGTGACTGAGTGGGATATCGGGTCATGGTGCTGGCGGCCTAATCTCCCAGCGTGGGAGCATTATAAAGTGCGACTGTCATAAGTCGGTAAGCACCCTGATAGGACCTTAGATGTTGCTAGGACGTAAAACAATAACACACAAACCCACATCTCCGTGAGTTATTTCAAGAAGTGACACTATCTGACACATCACCCACATATTTACAACCCCGAATTTTAACCCCCGACAAATGGCTTAAGGCCCTGTCACATTACGGCGTATGGCGGGAGCGTATTGAAAACCTATGTATGCCGTGCTGGTGCCAGCCTATGATGACCTTCGGTGAACTTTCGGGTGGGTTTGAGCATATGGGGGACCTATGAGGAGCGTATGAGGAGCGTATGGGAGCGTGCTGTGAAATTTTTTGACAGTATGGGCCATACGCCCTCATAGGTCGAGTTTTTTTTTAGCATGCACAAACAAATTTGGACGGACGGATTTATGAAAGCGTATGGCGGCGTATGCCTCATACGCTTCACATAAGCCGGCATCTGTCGGCGTATGAGTAGCGTATGAGTAGTGTATGAGTAGCGTATACGGCGTATGCCGACGTATATGACGTAAAGCGGCTACGCCGCCATACGCTCCTGCCATACGCCGTAATGTGACGGCCTTTAGCCATCGTTAAACGCCCATCGCCCTTCCTCCTCCTCCCCACACCCCACCCCACCTCCCTCCCTTCTCCCTCATCCCCCCCCCCCACACCCCACCATACCCACTTACTTGTCTCCCTCCTTCCTCCACACACACTCTCATCTGTCTGGTTGGTGGTATTTATTTATTTTGCTTGAGTGCAAGTAAATAAGCAACACAAGGAGTAATTAGTAGCATGTGGTGAATAAGGGGTCAAATTTCCATGGATCATCAGCCCATGCTTTTTCTAATCTATTCTTGAATGAATTAATTGACTGCATCAATAACATTTTGTGGGAGACTGTTCCATATATTTATGATCCTGTTTGAGAAACTATGTTGCCTTAACTTTGGCTCTGGGTTTTACTAGTTTGAGAGTATGGCCCCCGACTGCCTTCTCTTTTATTCAAGGTGACAAATTTGTTCATATCTATTTGATCAAAACCTTTCATAATTTTAAATACTTCAGTTATGTCACTTCTTTTCCTTCTGTAGGAAAGGGTAGGAAGTTTCAATTCCCTAAGCCTTTGTTCATAGGGTAGGTCCTTTATAACTGCATCTAATTTTGTTGCACGTCTCTGAACCTTTTCGATCTCCAGAATATCTTTCCGAAAAATTGGGCTCCAAATTTGTGGACAGTATTCCAAAATTGGCCTAACAAGAGACTTAAATAGAATGAGAAAATTGTTCTTGTTGAGGTGATGGAAAGTTCTTTTAATTATTCCTACTCTCTGGTTAGCATTTGAGATGATAGTCCTCATGTGTTTCTGAAAGGAGAGTTGGGAGTCAAAGGTTACACCCAATTCCTTTTCATAGCTATCTTGTTGCAGGACAGCGTTCTTCATATTATAGGCATAATGAGGATTATTTTTCCCGTAATGAATAATTTCGCACTTCTTTTCATTGAAGGGCAATTGCCATTTCTCGGACCATTGTGCAAGTTTCAGAATATCCTCTTGCAAGAGATTCTTATCTCTTACATCTTTTATTGCCCGAAAGACCTTTGCATCATCCGCAAAGATTTTTAGGTTTTATGAGACACGGACTGTGGACTTAACTATAAAATCTTAATCATTTAAAAAAAAAAAGGTAAATAAAAGAAGTAATTAGGTTTACCCACTTCCCAACTGCATTAGTGCAATATCAGGATAATGTGACTGAGTGGGATATCGGGTCATGGTACCGTCGGCCTGGTTTACCAGTGGGGCAGCACTGTGAAGTCGCCATGAGTGTGCACTGTCACAAGTTGGTACCCGTCCTGATATGACCTTAGATGTTGCTAGGTCGTAAAATAACAACCATTAACAAGTTAAAAGCACAATAGGACATTATTTCTGTAAAAAGAAAATATATGTATGTTAGTTATTAGTCACAACAAAAACAGGTAGTTATAAACAAAGCCGATTATTATCAAGTACACACACATATATGTGAGGTATGAAGTAATTATGCAAATATTATAATGTATGTAATGCTCCTGTCTTTGATTTCTTATTCCGATATTGCTCCTTTAAACCTTCATTTGACATCTCCTTGCTTCTATGGGTTACGGGAGGTTGGGGTGCGGCCTGGGGAACGGGAGGCCTGCGTCCAAGCAGCTCCCCTAATTCCCCTCCTTTCCTCCAGGTGGCGCCTCACCCACCTACTAACGGCCCATTTCGCCACCGACTTAGTTCAAATAAATTAAAGGTAGGTCTTAAGAGCCAGTGAGAGTTATAGGCTCGATCCACACAAATCTGACTTGTCTCCTCTTTTATTGTCTCTATTGGTTATGGAAGGAATTAATAATATTACATATGGGACATAATTTAGCTTCACAGTTATAATAATATATATATTACATTTGTTTTACATATATAGTGCATATTATTACATATATAATAAATATATAATATAGTTTTTTTTTTTTGTTTTTTTTTCTTCCACCGATGAACCAGACGGGATGGCCGAATGAGTTAGAGCGTCCGTCTCCCGTGCTGGTAGATCTTGGGGTCGTGGGTTCGAGTCCCGGTCGAGTCAAACCAATGACTTTAAAATTGATACTTGTCGCTTCCTAGCCAGGCGCTCGGCATTATTATGATAGGGCAAGGACTGGTGTGCTCAGTGTCAGGATAATGTGACTGAGTGGGAGACCAGGTCATGGTGCTGGCGGCCTGGTTTCCCAGTGGGACAGCACTATAAAGTCACCATGAGTGCGCACTGTCACAAGTCGGTACCCGTCCTGATATGACCTTAGATGTTGCTAGGACGTAAAACAACAACAAACAAACAAACAAAACAACATCTTCCACTGACACAGCGCGCAGGGATGTTGTAATGATGTTGGACGCCGGGTGGGGGCGCCACCAGCGGCGTAAAGAATAACATACAGTGTATAATAAATATATTCCGAAGCTTCCGGTTTACAGTAAAACCTCCCTAACCGACCCCCTCCACAGATCGACCACTCCCCGAAATCGATCGCTTTATTTGGGTCCCATCAATACCATTGTAATCATATTCTACTTCCCTAAACCGACCACCTCCCTAAATGGACCACTTAAAGTCGGTCCCAAGGTCGGTTGATTTAGGGAGGTTTTACTGTAGTTTTGATATTGGTTTGATTTTGATATCCGTCTCCCATATTGGTAGATTGTGGGATCGTGGGTTCGAATAATTTCTGAGAATAATAATAAATATAATAAAATATTTATTTCCACATGATCAATGTACACACAAGTTGATAATTTATATCAGTAATTTTTTTTACATGAAAAAGGAGAAAGCATAATTACAATACTTATGAGGTGCTTTAAAAATAACACAGATACATTGCTATTGTTTGTTTTGCGATAGAAATAATAAATAGAAAGAAAAAAGTTAAAAGCATATCAACATTACCCTCAATATTGTAAATTACATCTCAGTGCTAACAAAATACGTATTCAGATGATTAAAAATATTTACCCAAAAAAAAAAAAAAAAATGTAAGTACTAGAATATACACACACGTATAACTAACAGATTATATTTAGGATCGCAGTTATAATTTACTTAAATGGTTTCACTTGTGATTCTCTGTTCGGTGTTCCTATTTCTATTTTATTTCCTATAAGTATGAGTTATCTTGAGCATCTTTCGATGTAGATACAAGATTCACCCCGTACTGCTGCAGTAGGGGAGCAAACCAACCCTATGTAAAAGCTGTCGAAAAAACGGGTCAATGAAATGAGAGCCTAATTTCACAATGTAAGAAGCAACAATTATTCTTTACATGTCTTATTATTAGCCCGCTACCTTTGAGTTGAAAAATATAATATAATATCTAGTTTAATAAGATTTAAAAGTGAAATCGACGGCGTTCTACGGCCGCCATCTTGTCTTTTTGCATTCTCTCCCATTTCACCAACTCTGTGCCTATATAAATATCCATTTGATACTGGAGGCAGACATTCTACTCCCTGTTCCATACTAAAGCTATTTTCGCCCGTATTTAGACTACGTTGTCGTTCACCCGTGTACTCAAGTACCGGGTGAATCTTTTATCTACTTTCGTTGCTGCAGAGCTGTGATATTACAACACCTATCCATCTTCTTTTTTTCAATAGGAAAATGACACTAAGCACTCTGTAAGAAAGCCCCACGTATACCTTAAAAGAAACTTCATTAATCATAAACTGGACGTGGTAGCCGAATCGGTAGAGTGCAGGCTTCCCGTGCGGAAAGTGAGGAGTTTGATTCCCGGTCGAGTCAAACCACTGACTAAAGCGGCTGTCACACATCACCGGATTGAGCAACAGACAGAATTGTCTAGTGCGGTGGTGATAAGTATTAAAATATATTAAAATGTGTCAAAGTGTTGCGACATCGGGTCTACGAACGGACATAAAACGGATAGCCAATGGACGAAACAAACTCAAACCGGACAAGAACCGTAGACGTCAATCCGGCGGCATCCATTCCTAGTTTTGTGCGTGTTCAAAACTTGAACGGACACAAACCGGACTTTGTTTGGTTTCTGTCCGTTTCCCCCAATCCGGTGATGTGTGACAGCTGCTTTACAAAATTAATACTTGTCGCTTCCTACTAATCCTCGCCTAACGCTCGGCATTAATAGGATAGGACAAGGACTGGTTGGCTCGGTGTCAGGATTTTTTTTATTTTTTTTATTTTTTATTGAGGCTGTATTTATACTGTCGATAGCATATAAGCCTGGGTATTCAGGCTTGTTTTCAATGCTGGCCAGCTGTAGTGTTGGTGTTGTCTTATCACACAGTAGCTGCTGATAAGGTATTTGATTGCCTGTATTTCAGTAGCAGATAGATAGTTGGTTGGTCTGGTTAGTACTATAGTAGTCTATGTTAATTTTTTTGGATTTTCTTGGCATATATGTGCTTTATTATATTTCTAGACTAGCCTTTACTATTTACATAGTCATAGGCTTGTACGCAGCTGTGAGGTGTGTTATCTGGGTGCTTTTGGTATGGTTACCTTCCATTGGGCGTCTCGCTGGTGGGCCGTGACATGTATCACCTGCCCTTTTGCGGTGCAGCTTAGTTGGGGGTTCCTAGCCTTATTTTGCACAGATATTTTTTGTATGTTTTTAGGTCAGGAATTTGTCGTTCCTTTACTGTTTGGGCATTCCACACCTTGGCAGCCATTTCTAGCGTGCTTCTCTCGTGAGCTTTTATTTGGCTTCTGGTCTGCTTTAGTAGTGGCGCATTATTTGCTCTAGTTGCCCTTTGTGGTTTTGTTAGGAGTTTATTGTCTTGACTATAGCTGTATGCTAATGTTTTCAGATGAATTATTCTCCTATTTTCTAGCAATTTTACTTTGGTTCTTTTGTGTATGTCATAGGTGGGGTGCAGCTTGTCTACTCTGAGGCAGATTTTCAGGGCTCTGTTCTGTAGTGTTTGCAGTTTTTTTAGAAGTTCTTTCTTTGCACCCATGTAGTTTACATCTCCATAGTCAAAATAGGGTAGCACCATGCCCTTGAAGATTTTTATTGACATTTCTTGTGTCATGTAGTCTCTTAGCTTTGCAAATAGCCACAGTTTGTGGTTTACCTTTTGGACAATTTTGTTTATACATAGGTTGTAGTTTAGTTGGCTGTCCAACTCAAGGCCTAGGTATTTGTAATGGTCTACATTTTCTAGTGTTTGGCTTCCTAGCTTACAGTGTAGTTTTCTTTCTGGCATTTGTTTATGCGAGAAGAGAACTGTTTTTGACTTGCTTGTGTTGATGGTTATTTTGTTGGACTCACACCACTCATCCAGTTTTAGTAGGAGCTTGTTTAGTTTAGTTATTACCTCCTCTTCTGTGGTGCCGTTTGCATATATGACTGTGTCATCTGCATATAGTTGGAGGCATTCGGTTTGTAACCATTTTTCAAGATCGTTTATGTAGATTATAAAGAGCAGTGGCCCTAGCACTGACCCTTGGGGTACACCACATGTGACTGTGTGGGATATCAGGTCATGGTGCCGGTGGCTTGGTCTCCCAGTGGGGCAGCACTATAAAGTCACAATGACTGTGCACTGTCACAAGTCGGTACCCGTCCTGATATGACCTTAGGTGTTGCTAGGATGTAAGACAAGAAAACAGAACCAAAACTAAGCAAGTCGGTACCCGTCCTGATATGACCTTAGATGTTGGCAGGATGTAAAATTCTAACAACCAGCCAACCATTAATCATAATAACTTTTTAACTGTTTGAGGCTTGTATCGATCGGTGCGGGTTATTTGTATGTGATCCATCATTCCTTAATGTCCTCGGCTGTTTTTGGAGGGAAAACAATTATATAAAGACTGGTCGGGAGTAATGAATCATGGGACTCTACTGAGACTTCGAATCCTGGTCGAGTCAAACCAATGACTTAAAAATTGATACTTGTCGCTTCCTAGCCTGGCGCACGGCATTATTAGGATAGGGCAAGGACTGGTTGGCTTAGTGTCAGGATAATGTGACTGAGTGGGATATCGGGTCATGGTGCTGGCGGCATGGTTTCCCAGTGGGACAGCACTATAAAGTTGCCATGAGTGTGCACTGTCACAAGTCGGTAATGGTCCTGATATGACCTTAGATGTTGCTAGGATGTAAAACGACAACAAACAAACTCTACTGAGGGTGTCGGCTGATCTACTCTTCACACAATGGTGGAATTCCATATATGTATGTGTGTGTATATGAACAGATACAGACATATACATACATACACACATATATATATATACACATGTACACATATATACACACATACAGATGTATACATATATACACAAACACATATACATGTACACATGTACATATATATACACATACATATAAACACACATATACACATGTACACATCTACGCATGAACACATACATTGTACACATGTACACATGTACATATATACACATACATACACATGTACATATATACACATACACATGCACAAATACACAAACACACATACACATATGCACATGTACATATATACACATACACATGCACATATACACAAATACACATACATACATGCACACATGCACACTCGACTGAGAATCGAACTCCCGATCTCCCGTACGGGAGGCCTGCACTCTACCAATTCGGCCACCACACCCGGTAGGGGAAAAAGTGTATGTGTTTGTGGGGGGGGGGGGGGGGGGGAGCGGAAGGAAGGAAAAAATAAGTTATGGACAGTGGAGTGCTGACTTAAACGTTGTTCCGTGGACAGGTCAATTGTGCTAGGAGATAAGCTCAAAGACCAGACGGGATGGCCGAATGAGTTAGAGCATCCCTCTCCCGTGCTGGTAGATCGTGGGGTCGTGGGTTCGAGCCCTGGTCGAGTCAAACCAATGACATAAAAATTGATACTTGTCACTCCCTAGCCTGGCGCTCGGCATTATTAGGATAAGGCAAGGACTGGTTAGCTCAGTGTCAGGATAATGTGACGGAGTGGGATATCGGGTCATGGTGCTGGCAGCCTGGTGTCCCAGTGGGGCAGCACTATAAAGTCGACATGAGTGTACACTGTTACAAGTCGGTAACTGTCCTGATATGACCTTAGATGTTGCTAGGACGTAAAACAACAAACAAACAAAGATAAGCTGAAATGTACAGAGGTCGTGCACGGCATGGGGCTGGGGGCAGGTCCCCCGGGTGTGGGGGGAAGGGGGGAGGGGGGAGGGGGGAGGGGGGGGGGGTGAAGCCGGCGGATAAAACCACAGCCTCGGAGTGTTCCCTTCAACCGAACAAAAATGGTGCATGAGCCGCATCATCGAAATGAAACCTTTCTCGATTCTCGATTCTCGCTCCGAGTCAAACCAATGACTTACGAAATTGATAGTTGTCGCTACCTAGCCTGGTGCTTAACATTAATATAATAGGATAGGGCAAGGACTGGTTAGCTCAAGTGTCAGTGTAATGTGATGACTGAGTGGGATATCAGGTCATGGTGCTGGTGGCCTGGTTTCTCAGTGGGGCAGTACTATAAAGTCATGATGAGTGGGCCTTGTCACAAGTCGGTATATGATGCATTTATATGATATGCATATATAGGATTATAAACAAGATCATGTCTTACAAGAAAAAAGGTTTAGAAAAAGTCTGGGTAAATTGCATGGTGTTGATGTGTACATTTTCAGAAAATCACACAAGCATACTTTTACTACATGCAGTTTTGCTAACATACTTATCACAGAGGCAATAATAATTATTTGACTTGCTACCAAAAGAGAACGAATTAATTATCACCATTGTAACATGGAAACCAAGTATGTGGTGCCCAGTTTCAGAGAATGATCCATGTACGCTATGTCCTTGCATTGGAGGTCTTTTTCTTCTTCTTAATTTAAATTATAAATACAGTAGAAGTTTTGTGACTTCACAGGCAGAGAGCAACCTGGACCGGTGCACGTAGTTGTGTCAGGGAGCTGAGATAGATTTAATTCTATATATCCATCTTATACCGCAGTCACACTATGGCTTGTGACCACATTGCGAACACAAAAAAAGGGTTGATCGTAAAGAGGTCACAAAGCAAATAGGTCGCAAAGCAAAGTGGTCACAAAGTGGTTGGCACTGGTCCCTGACCTCATTGCAACCACTTTGGTCGCAAGGATGTTGCAGCTATGGCACTAAAAACCTCCTTGCGACCAAAATGGTCAATCAGAGGTCGGCGATCATTTTCATAGATTTCTTTAGTCGCAAGGACGTCGCAAGGTTTTTAGTACAGAGGGTTCTTTGGTCCAAAGATGTCGCAAACGGGTTGCAAGCAGTCACAAGCCATAATTTGCGCGCGAACAAGGAGTCATCACGGTGGCGCCCCCTGGGTTCGAATCCCGGAACGACCCCCCTTGCCGGAATTCCCGCGAACCACACCCTCGCGAGACCGTGACGTCACCCCCTCGCCCTTCCTGGCGAATCTCCGACCACTCAACCATCACTTCCCTCACGGCAGTCAGGCGAGCAACTCACCATCAACTCAGCCGCCACCCACCCCACAACAATGAACACTTATAGCTCGCGGGGGTTGAGGGGTCGACTCGAGATACAGCCTGATCCAACCTTAAGGATCACTTACTCTACATTGACTTTGATCCCTATATACAGACTGATCCAACCTTCATGTTCACTTACTTTATGTTCACTCTGATCCATATCTTACTATCTGATAGACCTACTGCACGATTGACTTTCACACTGACCTGATGTGCATTCACTGTTGATTATCTTACCTATGATGCTGCCTGTTCACCTTAATCATGATGACTTTTTGCAACTTGATAACTACTGTGTTTGAATAAAACCCATTCATAAGAGCTCCTTGTTCGTGTCGTAAATTACTGGGGCTACAGATACCAGTGTACTTGTGAAGTATTTAATTATGGATGGAATCCCAGGCGGGATGGCCGAATGAGTTAGAGCGTCCGTCTCCCGTATTGGTAGATTGTGGGATCGTGGGTTTGAACGCTGGTCGAGTCAATATGTTTATCTTCGAAAATAAATACCAGATTCTTTTTTTAAACATATCGCACTATGCAACATGAAATGATATTACAGTAGATTTTCTTGTTGGTTTTGCTGTTGGACTTTGTCATTTAGTAGACTGTCATTTATTTGTAAAAATGTGTGTGCCTATTTCTGTGTGAAGAGTGAAGATAGTTATTATTAATAGGAAATGATTTCTGATTTATTATTTTTATAGACAAATATATTTGATCAAGCAGCTTAAATATTATGGTTGAGAAATACAAGATAAAAGTAGCTTATTAACTTACTGGGATCTTCACATTTGAAAATCCAAATTGGCTGAGTGAATAGGGAGCAACGGTCCCGTCACGTGTGCGTGGGACGTCTTGACTTCGATCCCCGGCCGAGTCACAGCGAAAAATAGAGACTTGTCACTACCATGTTTGGCGCTCGGCAAACCCCAATAGCTGATGTTTACTTTTTGTGTAAACAGACAAACAAATGACAGTTAACTATGATAGGGCAATGACTGGTCGGCTCAGTATCAGGATAATACGATTAAGTGAGGATATTCATAAATGAGAATCTTTCAGATTTATTCGTGAATTCCAGAATTTGGATCTGACCGATGTTTTAAGGATATGGTCAACATTTGCGACTATTTATTGCATAAACCACCTATCACCTTAGAAATCCAAAATAAATTCATAAAATATTTTCCAGATTGTTTGTTGTCAGGCCATTCTCATCTATGGATATCAGGTCATGGTGGCACTGTCACGGGTATCTCAGTCGTACAGCACTATAAAGTCACCATGAGTGCGCGCTGTGGCTTGGCAGCCCTGGTAAGTTTGCTTACTTTGCAGGAGATAACAAAAATATTCCTCCTTTCCCCGCCCTCTTACTCAATTACTTACCTCTGTTATGCCGTAATGGTGCTGTCACATTACGACGCTTCTCGCCAACGCGTGTCGACGTATTTGATTTTTTTGGTGCAATGTCTGGATACGTCAGGAAGCATTACGTGTGCGTTAGGCATGCGTTGGTATTCGTTGATCAACGGCGACGGTCGGCGGCGTGCGTCAGGGTATCGGCGAAGTTTTGTGCTCGCACAAAACTTTTGACGTGCGACAACTCGCAGGTGCCAACATTATTGCGACGTTAAGAGCACCTGGAGATACGTTAGAGGCGCTGGAATAACGTAATATGAACGGTAGGCACATGCCGCATGTGCATGAGGGTTGTCCCCACACGTTGCGCCAAACTGTTGCATTGTTGTTTTACATCCTAGCAACATCTAAGGTCATATCAGGATGGCGCGCCAAACTTTTTCTTTTTTTTCTCCTCACGTGTCGATATACTTTACCACAACATTGGCCGCACTCTACCAACACGCTACCAATGACGCCGAGAAGTTTGACGTGTCTCGACGATTAAAAGTGATTTTGCGTGTTGGCGGCGCGCTGGCGAGAAGCGTCGTAATGTGACAGGGCCATAATAACAGCACAGTTTTTGCATCGACCCACCATCTTAGCCCATAACGCTGAACTTATTATGGCTAACCCACTAACACACTAACCCCCTTCATAATCTACTAATATGCCATATGTAAGTACCCGTTGATCTACCTATTTACAATGTAATGTAAACAGCTGGAAGACCAGTGCCTCGGTGCTGAAAAAATATACATTCTGCCAGAATAAACTGTTTTACCAACAACAACAAATATATATTTAAAAAAAACAAGAACAAAGCATAAGTAAGTGAAATAAATGATGAAAAGGCAGAATGGACATTCCGATTGTATATATTGTCTTTGATATTTGGCTGGGATTCCGACGGGTGCTGCGTGGCGTGTCCATGATATGGTAATGTGCACCCCGGAGGCCTTTGCGCAAGTCTTTGACCACTGGCCGGTCACGTGTGTACTGTGGGCATCCTGATTGGTCATTCAGTCCAGCAGATTTACCATAGCTAACCACTGGGGAATATGTGCATGTTGTACTAATGCCCGGTACACACCTACCGTTTGTGTGCGCACACCTCCCGTATACGATCGAAAACTGCCCGTTTCGCCCACAAAAATCGCTTGGTGTGCGCTCCCCGCGCACACCTAGCGATTGCGATTCGCGCATAAAACTCAGTTTTTAGTGCTAAAAGCGGCCGTTTACGATTGCGATTCGCGATTCGAAAAACGAATCGGCCCGTTTTCAGTTTTAAGCGGGTCGGGTCGAGTCGCGAGTTTTAGTGCGCGAATCCTATACGGGAGGTGTGTACTAGGCATTACAGAGCAACCGGCTGGAAATTCGGAAATTTGTAGATTAGTTTTTTTTTTTTTAAGTTGGATAGTCCGATGGTTTTGAGTTTCTGTCATTTTTCTGGGGTAAGAACATTAGGTTTATCGTTATAATCTACCTTATTCTAGGTTGAAGTCACCTTTATTTTAAACGGCTAACTTGTGAGATATTTGTAGATTAGTTTTTTTTTTTTTAAGTTGGATAGTCCGATGGTTTTGAGTTTCTGTCATTTTTCTGGGTTAAGAACATTAGGTTTATCGTTATAATCTACCTTATTCTAGGTTGAAGTCACCTTTATTTTAAACGGCTAACTTGTGAGATATTTGTAGATTAGTTTTTTTTTTTTTAAGTTGGATAGTCCGATGGTTTTGAGTTTCTGTCATTTTTCTGGGTTAAGAACATTAGGTTTATCGTTATAATCTACCTTATTCTAGGTTGAAGTCACCTTTATTTTAAACGGCTGACTTGTGAGGTATTTAAAGTGAAAACATCGCAACTTAATTTTAACAAGCATGGCAAAACTCTGACACCATAGACTTATGCAGTAACAGGTTCTGTTAAATTGACTCAGTATTCCCTTCTATGTGGTGACAACGGTTTAATAACTGCGCCAGTATCTAAAGTTAGATATGTAGTACCAAATCTAGATAATTGTTTCGGGTTTGAAAATTTTATGTTTGCATCGGACTATGCAGCTTTCAGGGATGAAAGATCTCCGCGATTCCGTAGATTTCCAGGATTTTTCAATCCTGCAGCATCATCAATCAATCAATCAATAGTTCCATCCTCTAGTCGAGGGTTGGATGCAATGGTTCTCCACTTGTCCCGATGTTGTGCTGTTCTGATAGACTGTGAATAATTCAAGCCTGTCCACTGTGAAATATTTGTAAACCATGATGTTCTTGGTCTCCCTCTCCCTCTGCTGCCATTCACCTTCCCTTCCAACAATGTACGGTATATTGAACTCTGACGAATGATGTGGCCAAAATAAATAAGTTTCTTTGTCTGTATAGTGGCAAACAAGCTTTTCTTATTTTTAATTTTTCTGAGAACTTCTTTGTTGGTGATCTTCTTTGTCCATGATATTTTCATCATCCTTCGATAAGTCCACATCTCAAATGCTGCTAAACGTTTGTACATTTTCTTAGAGATTGTCCATGTCTCTGCCCCATACATTAGAGTAGACCACACATAACACTGAAGAATACGCTTCATCATCAGCATACACTAATATGTGGTGCAGACTCCGCAGCACTATCAGCATATACTACTAATAAATGCCGTATACGGCGCTGCCGTATTGGCCACTCGTGGCTTACACATGCTTTTCTGCTCAAGGGGGAACCTTCCCCTGAATGTATTGGGTGTCAGTCCCCGCTGACACTCAAACACATTTTGCTAAGTTGCGTTGATTGTTTGGCCCTGCGCCAATAGTTCTACACTGCAGACAGTATGCATGACCTTTTTACTAAGGTAAAACAGGAAAACATTTTAGCCTTTTTGAGGGCAGCTGGACTGTACCACCTCATATAGTTTACTAAATAGATTCTATCAATTATTAATAAAACTTTTCTTTTTCTATGGGAATTTGTTTCCCTTGACCACAAATATATGATTGTGAGCTTTCTAATCTAATGAGTGGCTATTGGCACATAATTGATTGTCTGCTTTTACATGTAAAAGCGATGGTTTGAACAAAAAACAAACATTTCTCGCCATGAATATGGCCTATGCTGCCGACACGGCATAAAGCAACCACCAATCAATCAATCAATCACTAATAAATGTTTCCAAAGGCCGCAGCACTATCAGCGTGCACTAATAATACTTGCTTCAAATGGTGCAGCAGTATCAGCCTATACCAATATGTAGGAAACCCGACTTCCGGGAATTTTCAGCGATTCCCTGACAATGCTAAACCTATGGGTGAATATCAGCATTTCCGCTTTTTTTCCCGGAGACCACTTTCATCCCTGAGCTTTAGCAAACGTGAAATGATGAGTAACGTCGTCATAAAGTACCGGACGTGGTGGCAGAATCGGTAGAGCGCATGCTTCCGGTGCGGAAGGTCGGGAGTTCGATTCGCGGTCGAGTCAAACCAATGACTTATCAAGTTTATACCTAGCCAGGCGCTCAGCATTACTAAGTATAGTAAAATAGGGCAAGGACTGGTTAGCTCAGTAGCAGGATAAAGTGACAGTGAGAACTCAAGTCATGTTTGTTTGTTGGGGTTTTACATCCTGGTAACATCTAAGGTCATATCAGGATGGGTACCGACTTGTGAGAGTGAACACTCATGGTGACGTTATAGTGTTGTCCCACTGGGATAACAGTCTGCTGGTACCATTACCTGATATCCCACTCAGTCACATTATCCGGACCATGAGCTAACCAGTCCTTTCCCTATCCTAGTAATGCCAATGCCGATTGACAGGCTCGGTCGTAACAAGTATCAATTTTATAAGTCATTGGTTTGACTTTTTTTTAAACATTTTTCTTGTAAGCCATTATCTTCTTTTCTTAACTGTAATCAATCAAATCTTATTTGAATTTGTTTAGTATGTTAAAATGATGTTATGGATGTGTTTGATTTCCATGTTACACGAGTGCTCAATTTGTATAAGAAAGAGTGAAACAGCGTTTAAAAAAACCAACTTTGACACACACGACATGTAAACGTTCATGTGAGCATGGATTCTGCTATTATTTGGAGTGTTTTATGCTCTAATTTGGAAGGTTTTCACTGTTGGTTTCCATATCACACTTGAGCGCCCAGTTTCAGAGAATGGCGCATATCTGTCTGTTCAATTCAACTGGGGCTTGACGTGCTTGAAGAGTGATGATACAATGATATCTGTCTGTACGATTCAGCTGGGATTAGAATCACTTTATGTCTGATGATACATTGATATCTGTCTGTTCGATTCAGCTGGGGTTGGACCGGCTTCGTGTCTGATGATACATTGATATCTGTCTGTTCGATTCAGCTGGGGTTAGAAGCGCTTCGTGTCTGATGATACATTGATATCTGTCTGTTCGATTCAATGGGCCTATTGATGCTTCATGCTTGACAATACATTGATATCTGTCTTTTCGATTCAGCTGGGGTTAGAAACGCTTTATGCCTGATGATACATTGATATCTGTCTATACGATTCAGCTGGGGTTAGAAGCGCTTCATATCTGATGATACATTGATATCTGCCTGTTCGATTCAGTTGGGGTTAGAAGTGCTTCATGTCTGACGATACATTGATATCTGTCTGTTCAATTCAGCTGAGGTTAGAAGCCCTTCATGTTTGACGATGCATTGATATCTGTCTGTTCGATGCAGTTGGGGTTAGACATGCTTCGTGTCTGACGATGCATTGATATCTGTCTGTTTGATTCAGCTGAGGTTAGAAGTGCTTCATGTCTGATGATACATTGATATCTGTCTGTTTGATTCAGCTGAGGTTAGAAGCTCTTCATGTCTGACGATACATTGATATCTGTCTGTTTGATTCAACTAGGACTAGAAGCACTTGGTCAGTGATGAATCATAAATATCTGTGTTTGATTCAACTGGAGTTGGGAAGCGCTTGTCTGTGCTGGAAAGGCACTATGTAATAATAAGGCCAAATAAAAAGTAAATTGGTGATCGACCCCGCTCGTGCCTGAAAAATCGCCTGCCCCTGATTAGCATTTTTTTCAAATCTTTTGAAAAACTGTTAAGAATGTGTTGGGCTAGCAGCAATTCAACTTTCATATTTTTCAGTCATTGGTTTGACTCGGCCAGGGTTCGAACCCAGGAATTTGAATGCCACTACCTACCAGAATGGGAGGCGGAAGCCCAACTCATTCGGCCATCAGGTCTGGTTACGTATTACATCTGCATCATATGCCAGAAAAATACTAAATAAAAACCGCCCGCCTGCCCCTTAATAATGTGATCAAAAGGACGATCACCAATTTTTTTAAACAATTTTGGGGGTGGGTGGGTGGGGGGGCTAAGTGGTGTTGCATCTCATGTGACTGGACAGGAATTATTTTGTTGAGTTGGAAAGATGAAGGTGAGGACATATGGGTGAGCAGTCTGAACGCCACAGTTATACCCAAGTCACACTACTGCTTGTGACCGCTAACGACCACAGGAAAAGGGTGGTCGCAAAATAGTCGCAAAATGGTTCCAAGTGATCGCAAAGTTGTCACAAAAATGGTCCTCAGTAGTCACCGCCCTCCGTGTGACCGTGGTGCAAATAGCTTGCAGGTACTGCACTAAAAACATCCTTGGGACTAAAATGGTCACAACGAGGTCGGCCACCATTGCTTTGGTCGCAACGAGGTGAGCGGTGACACTGGGTTCTTTGCTCCAAAGTGGTCGCAAGCCGTAGTGTGACTGGGGCTTCAGATGGAACTATCTGTGCGAGGTCTTGCTGGTTGGGAGCGGAGGGATTTTTGGGAATGGGACCAGAGGACAGGGCGATAATCAAGGTGTAATATTTCCTGATATTTGAGACATTGGTTAAGGTTTGAACTATTCTATAATAAATTACAAATGGTCTATATAATGGTAAATGGTATGTAAAACCAAAGGCATATAAGGTATATGTGGTGTTGGTGATCCACTACTGGTTGAAGATAGAAATTGTGTATTATAATAGATAGTGTGAGAGGGGCACTTCTTGAAATGTACAGTCTTTAGAGCTCTGCTCACATACCCCCTCCCCCCAAGTGTTATTTACGGATCACTGCACACCAGACACAACAGGGCCCTGTAGCCAGGCATAACCATACCTTGGTTACAAGGATCTTGAATGTTCATTGGTTGATATAAGAATGCCTGTTGCTGATTGGAGGATTCTGATCTGGTGTGAGCCACCATCTTGATTCTTGAAAACTATAAATATAATAAAGACTGGAGTCTAGCTCTCCTACTTTCACTCTATATCTGCTTTCCTTCCTTGCCTGTAGTGATTTCCTCTTAGCCTACCTACACAACTAAGACTGCCAGCCGAGGACTTTACAAAGGCCTGATGGGTGAGGGGAGGTGACCCAAGGTGGGGTGAGCATGTTCCCTTATATGTACACACAGACACCACACAGTGTAATGAAGACCTATGTGTGCATGCCCATCCACTCCCACCTCCACCTACAACACTATACACACTACACACTCGCCAATTAGGTCTTGTGAAAATATTAATCACTGTTGCCTCTTTGTTTTAGGAGTCTAACTTCACCTCTCCTTTTTTTTCTCTTTCTCTTTTTTTCTTCTTTTTTCCTCTTTCTCTCTTCTTTATTATTATTACTTTTTTGTTGTTTTAAATCTCAGTTAATTTGGCAGACAAATAGACAATGAGAAAATGATCAATGACCTAGTGCAATGTAGATAAAAGATTCACCTGGTACTTGTAGTACACGGGTGAACGACAACGTAGTGTAAATACGGGCGAAAATAGCTTTAGTGTGGGATATGAACTAGAAACTGTGGTCCCAAGATCGAATGGCTACATATATAGGCACAGAGTTGGTGAAATGGGAGAGAATGCAAAAAGACAAGATGGCGGCCATAGAACGCCATTGATTTCACTTTTAAATCTTATTAAACCAGATCTTTTATTATATTTTTCAATTCAAAGGTAGCGGGGAAATATGAAGACATATACAAAGAATAAATGTTGCTTCTTAGATTGTGAAATTAGGCTCTCATAAAGACTCATTTCATTAGCCCGATTTTTCGACCGTTTTTATATAAGGCTGGTCTTCACCCGTGTACTGCAAGTACCGGGTGAATCTTTTATCTAAGTGCAATGGTACTGTACATAGTTAACAGTAATGTTACTTTGTAATGGCTTCTGTGAGAACATAGTTAAGGCTCCTATTTCTGTGTCAATCAATCAATAGTTCCGTCCTCTAGTCGAGGGTTGGATGCAATGGTTCTCCACTTGTCCCGATTGTGTCCTGATAGACTGTGAATAATTCAAGCCTGTCCACTGTGAAATATTTGTAAACCATGATGTTCTTGGTCTCCCTCTCCCTCTGCTGCCATTCACCTTCCCTTCCAACAATGTTATATTGAACTCTGACGAATGATGTGGCCAAAATAAATAAGTTTCTTTGTCTGTATAATGGCAAACAAGCTTTTCTAAATTCTGTGTAGGTATCAATATAAAAACTGTTGATAGATCTAATTGCTGTTCCCAAGTGGAGCTTAATTGTTTTTATTTTCTGTCATGTTATGTTAATATGTATTAATATATGTGCATATATTATAATGTTGCATATTATATGTGTTACTTTGTTATGTTATATCATATAATATATCTATATAATATATATAATATATATATGTATGGAGGAAATTGTGATGGCAATGCTGGGGGGGGGGGGGTCGAGTAGTTGGTAAGCCGCCCACCAGGGGGCACTTCGGACCAGAGGAACCCTGTGAATCGGCCCTGAAGTCGTAATGACGCCGCCAGGCGGCGGCACCAGGCGCACGTGGCACTAACAAATCGCAACCCTCTCCACCAAGAATTTTCTGCATGACAATTGAAGATATTCAAGAAGGAAAGAAGCACAGCTTATGAAGTAAGACTAAGAAGTGTTGCTTTAAGAATATTTTATTTTTTAAATTTTGTTAAATAAAATAAAAAAATTGCTCATATTTGTAAAATGAATAATACGCTTAGCAATAAGTTTGTTTAAATATTAAATATTAAAGCTAAATTGTTTCCCCGGCAAATCCGCGGCTGTGCAATGGTTCGCACGATGCTCACCAGGGGCACTGCGATCGCCCCGGACCCCCATTCAGGCCGCGTCTAATGTGGATTTAGCGGCGGGAAATTCGACACGGGGGGGGGGGGGGGGCGGTGTGGGGAGGGGGGCTGACGGTTAGAGAGGCGGGAACTGGGCTGGTGGAAATTCTCAATTCTCAATTTTCTTGCAATCTTGTCGCGACGGCTGGCTTCACAGCCTTGTTTAATAATGATAATAAAATTGTATTAAAAAAAAAAAGGTGAAATAAAGGAAGAAATTTAAAAGAAAAATATGTCAAGCTCACAGCTGATAAATGAAAGTGTACGACCATGTTCTAGTTTCACGAAAAAAGGACTCACTAAAGCTAAGATTCCTTACACGCGGTATGCGGCATGCGGTATGCGAATGGGAGGATTCCTTCTACACGGAATGCAAACCCGTAACCCCACCACCACCACTACTATATGTTTCCCCTCTGCACCCTAGTGTGTGACCGTTCCGTAATGCTCAGTCGCCTCTCCTCGTCTAAAACTAATGGGCAAGTGCGACTCACGTTTCTATTCGCATACCGCATGCCGTATGCTGCACCGATCGCTACAGGGACCGATCGAGTTGTCACATTCGCATTCGCATTCGCATACCGCGTGTAAGGGTTGTAGCCCATTGACTTCAAGGCGTTTCGATTTTTTGCCGCATTCGTATTCACATACCGCATGCCGCATACCGCGTGTAAGGAATCTTAGCTTAAGGCATTTGGTAGAAAGGATTAAAATCACTCGCCCCATCTGTGTCTGCACTTGATAGTGCTGCCCCACTGTGGACTCCCAGTGGGACACCAGGCTGCTGACAGCATGAGCGGATTTCCCACTCAGTCACATTATCATGATACTGAGCGAACCAGTCCTTGCCCTATCCTACTAATGCCGAACATCAGGCTAGATAGCGACCAGTATCAATTTAGTAAGTTATCCTTTTGACTCGAGCAGGGTTCGAATTCACGACGTCCTACATGGGGAACCTGTGCTCTTACCGATTCGGCCACCGTGTCAGGTACCCATCTAGCAGTATTCTGACGCCAAAGGTGCTGGTCTATCTAGACAGAGGCTGTTGACCTAGTTAGCTGGGTATTGTGAGCCTAGATGGTATATCTATTTCAAATATATCTATATGTGGTGTATAAGTAGTTATACTAATATAAATGCTGGAAGGTTCTTTCTTTCCTTCATTCCTTTCTTTCTTCCTTTCTTTCCTTCTGTCTTTCTTTTCTTTCTCTTCTTTCTCGTGCTCTCTGTGTGGCTTTCTCTGTCTGTCTGTATGTGTCTCTGTTTCTCTCTGTTTCTCTCTCTGTTTATCTCTGTTTCTTTCTCTCTCTTTCTCTCTCTCTTTCTCTCTCTTTCTCTCTCTGTCTCTCTATCCTGTTCTCTCTTTAAAACAGAGCCGGTCTCTTTAAAACACAGCAGACGAAATTAAGCCGGTGCAGACGACAAACGACGGTTGGCGCGAAATGGTCTCAAAAGACGCCTGCGTCCGGTCTGCTTGCGTCCATTTTGGAAGGCGTTTCTTTTCATCGATAATGGGCGCGCAGATCTCGTCGGGGTCGGGGTAGAATGGAGGAGTGGGGAAGCAGCCAGAGCTTGGAGAGGAAAGGAAAGGCAGATTTAGAAAATAACCGACATCACCACAAATCCACCCCGTCCCTGCACTACTTCCAACAACAAACAACAACAAACAACAACAACAAACAACAACAAACAACAACAAACAACAACACACAACAACAACCAACAACAACCAACAACAACAAACACCAACAACAAACAACAACAAACAACAACAAACAACAACAAACAACAACAAACAACAACAAACAACAACAAACAACAACAAACAACAACAAACAACAACAAACAACAACAAACAACAACAAACAACAACAAACAACAACAAACAACAACAAACAACAACAAACAACAACAACTGTCTGATCAGCTAATTTAATCCGAACAGACAACAAAAACCTGAGAGGGGTCGTGTTGTGGTTTGACATGACCACCCAGCCACACCCAGTTGTTGCCAATGGGCATTCACGTCCATATTTGTTTGTTTGGTGTTCTTTTACATCCTAGCAACATCTAAGATCATATTAGGACGGGTACCGACTTGTGACAGTCCGCACTCATGGCGACTTTATAGTGCTGCCCCACTGGGAGACCAGGCCACCAGCACCATGACCTGATATCGCACTCAGTCCCATTATCCTGACACTGAGTGAAACCAGTCCTTGCCCTATCCTAATAATGCTGAGTGCATGGCTAGGAAGCGACAAGTATACATTTTTAAGTCATCAGTTTGACTCGACCAGGGTTCAAACTCATGAACCCATAGGTTTGGATTCCCCGATCTCCCAAAACGGGAGACGGATGCTCAACTCAAGCTAGGATTCCTAACATGCGGTATGCGGCATGCGAATGCGGCATGCGAACTGGGTGGGTCCTTTCACCCACACCCACACATAGTGTCAGGTTTCTCTAACACTGTCTTCTATGGCAAATGCATTCGCATTCGCATGTCGCACCGATGGCGACATGGACCGTTTCAGTTGCCACATTCGCATTCGCATTCGCATTCGGACGTAAGGAATCACCCCCATTGACTTAGATGCTTTCCGATTTTTTGTTGCATTCACATTCGCACGCCGCATACCGCATGTAATGCCTGGTACACACCTACCATATACGATTCGCGCACTAAAACTCGCGACTCGACCCAACCCGCTTAAAACTAAAAACGGGCCGATTCATTTTTCGAATCGCAAATCGCAAATCGCAATCGTAATCGGCCCGTTTTAGCCCTAAAACTGAGTTTTAGGTGTGCGCGGGGAGCGCACACCTAGCGATTTTTGTGCGCGAAATGGGCAGTTTTAGATCGTATACGGTAGGTGGGTGCGCACAAACGGTAGGTGTGTATCGGGCATTAGGAATGTAGCCTTTATTCAGCCATCCCGTCTGGGCATGCCCATAAACAAGACACCAGTGTCAACTGCCCGCACCCCACACGCGCCCCTGAGCCGGTGTGGTGGTTTCAGCGTGTTCCCGTGCTCAGACGTGTCCCTCGCTTCTGCGCATGCGTCAGAATCTAATAAACATGGCCGTAATCGATTAACACTACCCGGGCGACTCGGGTCATCCCAGTCGTCAGAATTTCAAATAGAACACGGCGAGTGGAGTCGACAATTACACGTGCCGTGTGCCAAAAAAGAATAACTTAGATTAATTAAATGGAAATATAGGTAAACTATGGCCATCATAAAATACTTTAAATCCTATTGCTGTATTTTTTATCGGCTATTAAAAAAAAAAAAAATCTCCACCCGAGCGCGGAGAAGCGTATTCGATTATTCGACCCGACATTGTAGGATGTGCGCATGCGCCAATAAGTGTCTCGGGTGATCCGAGTTGATGCGAAATCCGCGCATGCGCAGAAGCAACGGGACACGTCTGAGCACGGGAACACGCTGAAACCACCACACCGGCCTCAAGGTACGGTGTGCCCCGGACAGCAAATGTTGACAGAGTGCACTTGTCCACAAGGGATTGTGTTGTCTGTGATTTACACGCCATTCAGCCATCAGTTGGTTTATTTTGATTCACCGTATTCATCACTTGGGCATTCTGATCCACTGTAGTCATCACCGTATTGACACTTTGATTGGCCATAGTCATCATCAGTTGGTGGGACCATCCACACACACACACACATATATATATATATAATATATATATTATATATGTATATTATGTGGTGTCCTGCTGGGGTATTCATTAATGTATGTGGTGTCCTGCTTGGGTATTCATTAATCTACATGGTGTCCTGCTGGAGTATTCATTAATGTATGTGGTGTCATGTTGGGGTATTCATTAATGAATGTGGTGTGCTGTTGGGGTATTCATTAATCTAGGTGGTGTCCTGTTGTGGTATTCATTAATGCAAGTGGTGTCATGTTGGGGTATTCATTAATGCAAGTGGTGTTCTGTTGGGGTATTCATTAATGTAGGTGGTGTCATGTTGGGGTATTTGTTAAGGTAGATGGTGTCCTGTTGGGTATTCATTAATGTATGTGGTGTCATGTTGGGGTATTCATTAATGTAGGTGCTGTCATGTTGGGGTATTCATTAATGCAAGTGGTGTTCTGTTGGGGTATTCATTAATGTAGGTGGTGTCATGTTGGGGTATTTGTTAAGGTAGATGGTGTCCTGTTGGGTATTCATTAATGTATGTGGTGTCATGTTGGGGTATTCATTAATATATGTGGTGTCATGTTGGGGTATTCATTAATGCAAGTGGTGTTCTGTTGGGGTATTCATTAATGTAGGTGGTGTCATGTTGGGGTATTTGTTAAGGTAGATGGTGTCCTGTTGGGTATTCATTAATGTATGTGGTGTCATGTTGGGGTATTCATTAATGTAGGTGGTGCCCTGTTGGGGTATTGATTAATGCGAGTGGTGTCCTGTTGGGGTATTCATTAATGCAAGTGGTGTCATGTTGGGGTATTCATTAATGTAGGTGGCGTCCTGTTGGGGTATTCATTAATGCAAGTGGTGTCCTGCTGGGGTATTAATTAATCTACGTGGTGTCCTGCTGGGGTATTCATTAATGAATGTGGTGTCCTGTTGGGGTATTCATTAATGTAGGTGGTGTCATTTTGGGGTATTTGTTAAGGTAGATGGTGTCCTTTTGGGTATTCATTAATGTATGTGCTGTCATGTTGGGGTATTCATTAATGTAGGTGGTGTCATGTTGGGGTATTCATTAATGCAAGTGGTGTTCTGTTGGGGTATTCATTATTGTAGGTGGTGTCATGTTGGGGTATTTGTTAAGGTAGATGGTGTCCTGTTGGGTATTCATTAATGTATGTGGTGTCATGTTGGGGTATTCATTAATGTAGGTGGTGCCCTGTTGGGGTATTCATTAATGCAAGTGGTGTCCTATTGGGGTATTTATTAATGCAGGTGGTGTCCTGTTGGGGTATTCATTAACGTAGGTGGTGTCCTGCTGTGGGGTATTCATAAATGTAGGTGGTGTCCTGTTGGGGTATTCATAAATGTAGGTGGTGTCCTGTTGGGGTATTCATTAACGTAGGTGGTGTCCTGTTGGGGTATTTATTAATGTAGGTGGTGTCCTGCTGTGGGGTATTCTTTAATGTAGGTGGTGTCCTGCTGTGGTATTCATTAATGTAGGTGGTGTCCTGCTGTGGGGTATTCATTAATGTAGGTGATGTCCTGCTGTGGTATTCAATAATGTTGGTGGTGTCCTCATTAACGTAGGTGGTGTCCTGTTGGGGTATTCATTAATGTAGGTGGTGTACTGCCGTGGCCCCGTCCTGATATGACCTTAGATGTTGCTAGGACGTAAAACAACAACAAACAAACAACAAACTACTGCTGTGGTATTTATTAATGTAGGTGGTGTCCTGCTGTGGGGTATTCATTAATGTAGGTGGTGTCCTGTTGGGGTATTCATTAATGTAGGTGGTGTCCTGTTGGGGTATTCATTAATGTAGGTGGTGTCCTGCTGTGGGGTAGTCATTAATGTAGGTGGTGTACTGCTGTGGGGTATTCATTAATGTAGGTGGTGTCCTGTTGGGGTATTCATTAATGTAGGTGGTGTCCTGCTGTGGGGTATTCATTAATGTAGGTGGTGTCCTGCTGTGGGGTATTCATTAATGTAGGTGGTGTACTGCTGTGGGGTATTCATTAATGTAGGTGGTGTCCTGTTGGGGTATTCATTAATGTAGGTGGTGTACTGCTGTGGGATATTCATTAATGTCGGTGGTGTCCTGTTGGGGTATTCATTAATGTAGGTGATGTCCTGCTGTGGGGTATTCATTAATGTAGGTGGTGTCCTGCTGTGGGGTATTCATTAATGTAGGTGGTGTCCTGTTGGGGTATTCATTAATGTAGGTGGTGTCCTGCTGTGGGGTATTCATTAATGTAGGTGATGTACTGCTGTGGGGTATTCATTAATGTAGGTGGTGTCCTGCTGTGGTGTATTCATTAATGTAGGTGGTATCCTGCTGTGGGGTATTCATTAATGTAGGTGATGTACTGCTGTGGTATTCAATAATGTAGGTGGTGTACTGCTGTGGGGTATTCATTAATGTAGGTGGTGTCCTGCTGTGGGGTATTCATTAATGTAGGTGGTGTACTGCTGTGGGGTATTCATTAATGTAGGTGGTGTCCTGTTGGTGTATTAATTAATGTAGGTGGTGTCCTGCTGTGGGGTATTCATTAATGTAGGTGGTGTCCTGTTGGGGTATTCATTAATGTAGGTGGTGTACTGCTGTGGTGTATTCATTAATGTAGGTGGTGTCCTGCTGTGGGGTATTCATTAATATAGGTGGTGTCCTGCTGTGGGGTATTCATTAATGTAGGTGGTGTCCTGCTGTGGGGTATTCATTAATGTAGGTGGTGTCCTGTTGGGGTATTCATTACTGTAGGTGGTGTACTGCTGTGGGATATTCATTAATGTAGGTGGTGTACTGCTGTGGGGTATTCATTAATGTAGGTGATGTCCTGCTGTGGGGTATTCATTAATGTAGGTGGTGTACTGATGTGGGGTATTCATTAATGTAGGTGGTGTCCTGCTGTGGGGTATTCATTAATATAGGTGGTGTCCTGTTGGGGTATTCATTCATGTATGTGGTGTACTGCTGTGGGTGCATAATAATACACGTGTCGTCACCAAGCGGTCGTCGTCCTGATAGTGATATGACCTTCGATGTTGCTAGAATGTGAAGCCCCAACAAACGTCAAAGGGTTAAGTGCGATTCAATAATAGACCTCTATCTCTACGTTCCATCTTATTTCTTTCGCTTGTTTTCCGCATGTTTATTTTCCATTGAAGTATCCACACTTGCTATCGCTATGACCCCCCCCCCCCCACACACACACACACACAACACGGGTCTCCATGTGACCTCTCGTTGTCAGCAAGTGTGAAGGTCACAGCCTAAATTTGAGATTTGGCCAACTTTCCACTTTAGTCGGCTTCCCACATAAATTGTCGTTGCCATGACAACACGCCATTGTACTGCTTCGTTGCCAGGTTACGCGTAACAATGCCTATGTGAGGGCTTTCCCTTTGTTTGCATGTGTCGTGGGGGCTGATGAAATTAGGGAATATTGCGCCTAGAGCGGGAATCGAACCCACAACTCTTGCGTTCCAGGCTAGTGTGCTGACTATTACATCACATAGGGTCCCTGATGTCACCACCTGACCCATGCCCACCTGCCTATATGGCTCCTTGCCCTAGAGGTCAGTGCAGACTACTACACTCACCCCCCTGGAATTGTATGTTTTGTTAGATGGTCATTTAATGCTTACAATTACATACATACAGGTATTTCACTTTTATATATATATATACAAGGTGGGTTCAACAACCATACAGTGGATACCTTGTATAGGATCCTGGTCACGACAACCAGTGTCGTAGGGGGTGATGAAAATGGGAAATATTGCATCTAGAGTGGGAATCGAACCCACGTCTCTTCCATTCCAGGCCAGTGGGCTAACCATTACACCACATGGACGGTGTAATGATTAGCATGCCAGCCTTTGAATGGCAAAATGTGTGGGTTTTAATTCTGCTCTAGGTGCAATATTTCCCATTTCCATCACAGCCCTACGACACAGATATATGAGCAGTTTGTCAGGCAATAGAGAATGAGACTTATTCTCCCACACCTTCCGACCTAGAAAACACTTTCTTTTTCTCTCACTCCTTCAACACACTGTTTTCATGTAAAACTGTCGAGACACGTGGCAGTGCACACTCATGGTGACTTTATAGTGCTGCCCCACTGAGAGACCATGCCACGAGCACCATAACCTGATATCCCACTCAGTCACATTATCCCCACACTGAACCAACCAGTCCTTGCTCTATCCTAATAATGCCGAGCGCCTGGCTAGGAAGCGACAAGTATCAATTTTGTATGTCATTGCTTTGACTCGACTGGGAATTGAACTCTCGACCTTCCACACAGGAGGCCTGCGCTCTATCGAATTCATCCACCTCATCCGGTATATTTCTCATTGTATTGAAGTTTTAAAAGAATGTTGATGATCGTCCTTTTGAAATAAAGGTCTAGGTCGGGCAGGCGTTTTTTTGTTTGTTTTTGTTTTTTGTATTTCACTGGTCTCCCCACCCCTCCATTCTCTCCCCCACCCTCTTTTACATTCCCTCCCTCCTCCCCATCCAACACCCTCCCTCTCCCACACTCCAACACCCTCCCTCTCCCACATTCCAACACCCTCCCTCTCCCACACTCCAACAGCCTCCCTCTCCCACACTCCAACACCCCTCCCTCCTCCGCATCCAACACCCTCCCTCTCCCACACTCCAACATCCTCCCTCTCCCACACTCCAACATCCTCCCTCTCCCACACTCCAACATCCTCCCTCTCCCACACTCCAACACCCTCCCTCTCCCACACTCCAACATCCTCCCTCTCCCACACTCCAACACCCTCCCTCTCCCACACTCCAACATCCTCCCTCTCCCACACTCCAACATCCTCCCTCTCCCACACTCCAACACCCTCCCTCTCCCACACTCCAACATCCTCCCTCTCCCACACTCCAACACCCTCCCTCTCCCACTCCAACACCCTCCCTCTCCCACACTCCAACATCCTCCCTCTCCCCATCCACCCCCACCTCTCCCACACTTCCAACACCCTCCCCTCCCCATCCAACACCCTCCCTCTTCCCCATCCAACACCCTCCCTCTCCCACACTCCAACACCCTCCCTCCCCACACTCCAACACCTCCTCCCATCCAACTCCCTCTCCCACACTCCAACACCTCCCTCTCCCACACTCCAACACCCTCCCCTCCTCCACACTCCAACACCCTCCCTCTCCCACACTCCAACACCCTCCCTCCCCAACCAACACCCCCCTCTCCCACACTCCAACACCCTCCTCTCCCACACTTCCAACACCCTCCCTCTCCCACACTCCAACACCCTCCCTTCCCCATCCAACACCCTCCCTCTCCCACACTCCCAACACCCTCCCTCTCCCACACTCCAACACCCTCCCTCTCCCACACTCCAACACCCTCCCTCTCCCACACTCCAACACCATCCCTCTCCCACACTCCAACACCCTCCCTCTCCCACACTCCAACACCCTCCCTCTCCCACACTCCAACACCCTCCCTCTCCCACACTCCAACACCATCCCTCTCCCACACTCCAACACCATCCCTCTCCCACACTCCAACACCCTCCCTCTCCCACACTCCAACACCATCCCTCTCCCACACTCCAACACCATCCCTCTCCCACACTCCAACACCCTCCCTCTCCCACACTCCAACACACTCCCTCTCCCACACTCCAACACCCTCCCTCTCCCACACTCCAACACCCTCCCTCTCCCACACTCCAACACCCCCCTCCTCCCCATCCCAACACCCTCCCTCTCCTAACACTCCAACACCCTCCCTCCCCATCCAACACCTTCCCTCTCCCACATTCCAACACCTTCCCTCTCCCACACCCCAACACCTTCCCTTTCCCACACTCCAACACCCTCTCTCTCCCACATTCCAACACCTTCCCTCTCCCACACACCAACACCCTCCCTCTCCAACACTCCAACACCTTCGCTCTCCCACACTCCTACACCTTTCCTCTCCCACACACCAACACCTTCCCTCTCCCACACTCCAACACCTTCCCTCTCCCACATTCCAACACCTTCCCTCTCCCACACTGCAACACCCTCCCTCCTCCACACTGCAACACCCTCCCTGTCCCAGACTCCAACACCCTCCCTCTCTCCCACACTCCAACACATCCCTCTCCCACACTCCAACACCCTCCCTCTCCCACACTCCAACACACCCTTCCCTCTCCACACTCCAACATCCAACACCCTCTCCTCCCACACTCCAACATCCCTACCTCTCCCACACTCCAACACCCTCCCTCTCCCACACTCCAACACCCTCCTCCCCATCCAACACCCTCCCTCTCCCACACTCCAACACCCTCCCTCTCCCACATTCCAACACCCTCCCTCTCCCACACTCCAACACCCTCCCTCTCCCACACTCCAACACCCTCC
>CM059201.1:2139742-2162755 GCA_030323885.1 Branchipolynoe longqiensis
GACCTTGGAGCAGTTATTTTTAAACAGAGGGAATGTGCTAGGTCGATTGAGCTCACTGTACGTACGACTGGGAATTTTGTAGCTCCTGGTCGATATATCGACACACTGGATGCCAAATCAGAGCATGATAGCTCCAGCGATATTATTTTGAGTTTAAAGAATCTGAGTCGAATATATGTGGACCCGGAATTACAGGAGGTTTAACGAAATAACTGTCTCTATATCGACCCACCCCCCTACTCGGGAGGAGACAGTCGAATGCTTGATATTATGTCCCACTCCCCCGTCTACGAATACCGTCGACACACTTATGGGCTGCTCGACGGTCGTAATACGTGACCAACCGATCTAAGTTAAGGCACGATACCGTCATCCATGTGAATTCTTGCTGTAGAGATCGATCCCGATGCTATCCAGTCGAACCGATAATCGACTCACAGGCACGGTCGTCCGGATCGCGGAAGAAAAACCAGACAAAATAGTGTCAAGGTAGCAAACAGGTAGCCAGTAGACTGTTTGGGAGAGCTTGAGAGATTAACAAATATATATATATATAATATACAAAATATGATATAATATAAAATAATAATATAAATAATAATATATGATAATATAAATAATATAAAAAAAATATATCAAATGAAAATAATATATAATTATAATGTATCATAATAATATAATACTAATATAAAATAATTATATAAATAATAGTATATAATAATATATAACAATAAATCCTGCCTTTCTTCCCCTCTCTTTCTCTCCCCTCCCCTCTCCCTTCCTTATACTCCCTATCATGGATAAGTGTGAATAACTTGTTTTCACCATTAGACAGTTGGTCGATAGAAATCCCGAGCCTACACTTTTACCGACCCATGAGATTTTTAACCTCCCACACCACATAGACATGGTATGAGAGCAACTGGTGTTTGATACACAGCTGTGGAAATCCAACTTGGCAGAGCGCCATCACTCTTCTAAATGACCTTGGCATGGGGAGGTCATAGAGTCAGAACCCCAAGCGAGTCAAAACAGTGACTTACAAAATTGATACTTGTCGCTACCAACCACACCCACAAACCCAAACAACAAACACCAAAGGTTAGCACACTGGCCCGGAATGCAAAGAGATGTGGGTTCGAGTCCCGCTCTAGGCGCAATATTTCCCATTTTCATCACCCCCATGACACTAGCTTGACGCTCGACATAACTAGGTTTTCTCATTATCAGGATGCCATGATTGAGTGGGATATCCGGCCACGGTGCTCATGCTCATGTCTTTCAGTGAGTCAGCACTATATGACTTTAGACCAGTCAGCGACCAGTTGGTGACCAGTCGGCGACCAGTTGGTGACCAGTCGGCGACCAGTTGGTGACCAGTCGGCCTTTTGGTCGCAACGTGGTCGCAAAGCAGTCGCAAAATGGTTGCAAAGTAGTCGCAAGCAATTGTTTGTGATTGACATTTTCTCTGCTTAATCAATGTGTGTAATTGTAAACAAAAAAAAGTATCGCATATCATTTTAAAGTTTTGATCTTTTATATTTATTATCTGATCAGATCCAGTTCTTCGGCAAAATTATGTAATTTAATGCACCTGCTATATTTAGTTAGCCGCAGACAAGTCGACAGTTTGTTAGTAGAACGCTGGCTGAGGTAAGCCACATTGACCGCTATATTTAGTTAGCCGCAGACTAGTTGACAGATTGTTAGTAGAACGCTGGCTGCTATATTTTGGTAGCCGCAGACTAGTCGACAGATTGTTAGTAGAACGCTGGCTCAGGTAAGCCACATTGACCGCTATATTTAGTTAGCCGCAGACTAGTTGACAGATTGTTAGTAGAATGCTGGCTGAGGTAAGCCACATTGACTGCTATATTTAGTTAGCCGCAGACTAGTCGACAGATTGTTAGTAGAATGCTGGCTGAGGTAAGCCACATTGACCGCTATATTTAGTTAGCCGCAGACTAGTTGACAGATTGTTAGTAGAATGCTGGCTGAGGTAAGTCACATTGACTGCTATATTTTGGTAGCCGCAGACTAGTCGACAGATTGTTAGTAGAACGCTGACTGAGGTGAGCCACATTGACACTATATTTAGTTAGCCGCAGACTAGTCGACACATTGTTAGTAGAACGCTGACTGAGGTAAGCCACATTGGCTGCTATATTTAGTTAGCCGCAGACTAGTTGACAGATTGTTAGTAGAACGATGACTGAGGTTAGCCACATTGACTGCTATATTTAGTTAGCCGCAGACTAGTCGAAAGATTGTTAGTAGAACGCTGGCTGAGGTAAGCCACATTGACGCTATATTTAGTTAGCTGCAGACTTCTCAGCAGATTGTTAGTAGAACGCTGGCTCAGGTAAGACACATTGACTGCTATGTTTAGTTAGCCGCAGACTAGTCGACAGATTGTTAGTAGAATGCTGGCTCAGGTAAGCCACATTGACGCTATTTTTAGTTAGCCGCAGACTAATTGACAGATTGTTAGTAGAATGTTAGTAGAAGGCACATTGGCAGGAAGCTGGAGATGATTTGAAAGCTGACAGAAATGCAGCGCAGACGTTCGACGCTGCTACTCTACCTGTCAACACCCCCCACCACCACAACTTACCATCACTCAACCACCACCACCACCACAGCTTCTAATCACTCAACCACCAACACCACAACCACCATCACCACCACCACCACCATCATCATCACCACTACACCACCACCACCATGACCACCATGACCACCAACCACCACCACCACAACTTCTAATCACTCAACCACCACCACCACAACTTCCCATCACTCAACCACCACCATCACCACCATCACCACCACAGCTTCCCATCACTCAACCACCACCACCACAACTTCTAATCACTCAACCACCACCACCACAACTTCCCATCACTCAACCACCACCATCACCACCACAGCTTCCCATCACTCAACCACCACCACCACAACTTCTAATCACTCAACCACCACCACCATTACCATCACTCAACCACCCCTCACCACCCACCCCCACTCAACCCCGCACCACCCGTCACCACCACTACCACCACCACCATCACTACCACCACCTACACCACACCAACACCACAGTCACTTAGAAGCACCTCGCACCACCACAGCTTCCCACATCCACCACCAACCAGACGGGGTGGCCGAGTGGGTTGGAGCGTCCGTCTCCCGTGCTGGTAGATCGTGGGGTCGTGGGTTCGAGTCCCGGTCGAGTCAAACCAATGACTTTAAAATTGATACTCGTCGCTTCCTAGCCAGGCGCTCGGCATTATTAGGATAGGGCAAGGACTGGTGTGCTCAGTGTCAGAATAATGTGACTGAGTGGGATACCAGGTCATGGTGCCGGCGGCCTGGTTTCCCAGTGGGACAGCACTATAAAGTCACCATGAGTGTGCACTGTCACAAGTCGGTACCCGTCCTGATATGACCTTAGATGTTGCTAGGATGTAAAACAACAACAAACAAACAAACAAACATCCACCACCCCTCACCCCCCCCGCCTCACCCCCTGCCCCACCACCCCCAACCCCCTGTCCGTGTGTGTGGAGTTCATGTTGCTGGTGGCTGATATCTTAATGGCGTGTAGGTCCCCCCTCCCCCCCCCCCCCGATACAACTACAGGTATGGTAGACGCACACACCCGCACCCACCACCAACACACACAAAGCGGGATAGTCGAGTAGGTATAGCGCCCGCTTCCATTTCGGCAGGTCATGGCATCAATCAATCAATAGACGCACACACCCGCAACCACCACCAACACACACTTCGACGCAGCGGGGTAGCCGAGTATGTACAGCGCCCTTTTCCCATGCGGAGGGTCATGGCATCAATCAATCAATGTTCGCCCTAGTCAAAACAAAGTCTTGCAAAATTGATACTATTCAGTGCGCTGGGTATTATTAAAGCTGCATAGTTCGATGAAAACATCAATTTTTTTAAACCAAAGCAAGTATCTGTATTTTATTCTACAAATCTAACTTAGATACTAGTGCACTTATCAAACATTTGTCACCACATAGAAGGGGATACCGAGTCAATTTAATAGAATCGGTTACTGCAGGAGGCTATGGTGTCAGAGTTTTGGCATGCTTTCCAAAATATATTTTGCCCGGTCGCACTCCAAATATCTCAAAGGTTGACTATTTAAAATAAAAGTTCCGTCAAGCTATATAGTATGGTAGATTATAAGGATTAACCTAATATATTTATCTCAGAACATGTGAGAAACTCAAACCCATCAAACTTTTAAGATTGGACAAGGACTGGTTAGGATAATGGAACTGAGTGGGATACCGGGTAATGGTGCCGGTGTCGCAGTTTAAAAGGGTACCTGGTTTAAAACGGGGCTTTTGATCATGCACATGCATTTCTGCCTAATTGAGATTGTACCCATGTTTAATCGATTGTTAATTACTTGTTAACTTGTTAGTGCAGAGGATAATACATACTATCAAGCATAAAATATTCACTACAACGATTCCTGAAGGAATCCTTGCTTGTCTCGCCCTACATTTCCAGAGAGCTCCTCCACAGACAGAAGCAAATCAGAAATTCAGACAAGATTTCAGGCTTGGCATTTGACTTTGACGCATGCGCATTGCAAATAGCCCTGTTTTAAACTGGGTACCCTTTAAAACTGTGACACTGGGTGGCATGGTATCCCAGTGGAACAGCACTATGTAATCGCCCTGAATGCACACTATCCGTCATCCGTCATCATGTGGCGTGTTGTACAGTCCAATGCTCGAATCTGTGGCTGTGTAGGCAGGCTATGCTGAAATCAATACAGACAAAGAGAAAGGAAGAGTATAAAGTGTAAAGAAGAAGAGAGAGTCCAGCCCCCTGGTTTATTATTTATATGGTTACATGGGTTCATTGTAGAGTATCACCCCCACCCCTTTCCCCCAATGGGAAACAGGTATTCATGGCCCTACCAATAGGGATCCAGCATTCCTGGTCCCCAAGGATACCAGTGGTCTGCCCACCACCAACAAGCTGTATGGCCCCATGGCCACCACCAACCTTGAACTTTGAGTGTGGTGATCCCTATCCCAGCAGAGGGGGTAGGCCCTGAGTGCACTCACACCCAGACCTGCCAGCACCACTATGTCTATTTACATCCCACTCAGGCACCACCAGCCCATACATATATATATACATACATGCGCCTGGTAACATACACCAATCAGTAATAGAACATTTGCATTCCCCCGTATTCCGAATATCGGAATATTTTACGGTGTGATAATAAAGCGTTAAATCCTACTCACTCCTTTGAAAAACCAGTGGATATTGACAAAAGAATATAATATTTATACACAAAAAAACACCAAATAAAGCCGGGAGACGGGACATATGGCGCCATTCTACTGTGCATATACATTTCAGTGATTAAAGATCTCCGCGATTTCGCGGATTTCCACGCTGTTTGGTCATCTGCGATTTGTGTAATTTCTTAAATATTTAGACCACTCCATTATAAAATTTTGTTTGTGATGGTTTATTGACCCTGTCCTTAACGACTAAGTCGCATCACGGCTTGTTTTCATCGCTGAACAGCAATAGTCTCAATTTGGTAGTAGCCTTGTCATCTTAGCTGTTAGTAGTTATGTTGGTTTTTTTTAAGCTGCATTGTCCAATAAAACCATCACATTTTCAAAAGTATGCCACTTATCTAGATTACAACCTACATATCAATTTTTATATTTATATTTTATAACTATATATTGATGCACTTATTAAGTGTTTATTGCTGCATAGGAGGACCATATTTTTTTTATGTCAATTTTAGTAGAACCATTTACTGGTGAAGCTTAAGCGGCTGTCACACCTCGCCGGATTGAGCAACGGACAGAATTGTCTAGTCCGCTGGCGATAAGTATCAAAATGAATTAAAATGTGTCAAAATGTTGCGTTATCGAGTCAATGGCCACTGGACAAACAGACATGAAACGGACATGAAATGGAGATGAAACGGACATGAATGGATAGCCAATGGACAAAACAAACTCAAACCGAACAAGAACCGTAGACGTCAATCCAGCGGCATCCATTCCTAGTTTTGTGCATGTTCAAAACTTCTACGGACACAAACCGGACATTGTTCATTTTCTATCCGTTTCCCCCAATCCGGTGAGGCGTGACAGGGCCTTTATGCTGTAAAAATTTTAACAAGCATGCCAAAATTAATTTGGCATGTTTGCGCCTCAAAATAT
This sequence comes from Branchipolynoe longqiensis, assembly GCA_030323885.1. Classification (NCBI taxonomy): domain Eukaryota; kingdom Metazoa; phylum Annelida; class Polychaeta; order Phyllodocida; family Polynoidae; genus Branchipolynoe; species Branchipolynoe longqiensis. Next base: position 2,145,982 of record CM059201.1, read on the forward strand.
CTCTGGAGTTAATCATTTCAAATCAAAGTTATTTCAAACTAACGTAAGTTAGATTATAACAACCAACCTGATAATGTATTTATCTAGGAAAATGACAGAAACTCAAAACCTGTCGGAAGTCTGATGGTTTTGAGTGTCTGTCATTTTCTGAGATAAATACATCAGATTGATCGCTATAGACTACCTTACTTTAGTTTGAAGTAACTTTTATTTTAGATGGTTAACTTTGGAGATATTTGAAGTACAACCATGCAAAATTAATTTTGGCAAGCACGCCAAAACTCTGACACCATAGGCGTCTGCAGTAACAGGTTCTCTTAAATTGCATCTGTATTCCCTTCAATGTGATGACAAACGTTTAATGAGTGCACCAGTATCTAAGTTAAATATGTAGAATCAAATCTAGATAATAGTTTTGGTTTTGAAAATTTGGTATTTTCATCAGACTATGCAGCTTTAAATAACATTTCGGTGTGGCCCAGACTGTCTCAGTGTTAGGGCCAGTATGGGGATGGTAACCAGCTCCCGATTGGCGCTCATCAGAAGTAGGCGTTGGTGTTTATACCTGAGTAGGTTTGTTTTTACCCACCCAGTGTTGTTTTATCACTAGACTTTGAGAGGGGGCAAAATCTTGGCTGTATTCTCACTCACTTGCTCATTTTGTCACTCACTCCGTCTGCCTGTCCCCCCCCCCCCTCTGCCTCTACCTCTCCCCCTATGCCTCTACCTCTCCCCCCTCTGCCTCTACCTCTTCCTCTACCTCTCCTGCCCCTACCTGTGCCTCTACCTCTCACTCCCATCTACCACCCCCTCTGCCTCTACCTGTTCCTCTACCTCTCTTGCCCCTACCTTTGCCTCTACCTGTGCCTCTTCCTGTACCTCTACATGTGCCTCTAATTCTACCTCTACCTCCCACTCTCCCTCTACACCTGGCTCTACCTCTCCCTCCCCTCTACCCCTGCCTCTGCCTAAATATAGTATATATCACATATACATATATAGTATATGTATTATATAAAATATATATAATATATATAATATATAATATATATAATGTATATAATATATATAATATATATAATATATATAATGTAGGAGGGCCAGACCAACACAGAAACTAATAGGCGTATATGGTTAGTTTTATTAATCGGGAAACAGGACAGGAGCATGTGTTGCCTGGTGCAGGCAAGTGAGGAATGGGCCGAGTCCTACAACGAGGGGAGCGAGGAAAGGTGGAGTAGTGGCGCCACCTGATGGATTCGAACCCAACGATCGATAGTACATGCCAACCTATGATGGGGGAGATCTGCGCCCTCCCTACACCAGTATATCATAGATATACGCGTGTATATATAATATATATAATATATATAATATATATAATATATATAATATATATAATATACACATAATATATATATAATATATATATATATTGAAAGTATATGTTGCAGTATACCCCATCGGAATGAGACACCTCCTGTTGGCTCTTTTCTGAAAATGGCACGGTGGTTTGCTAGTTGGTAAGTCCTAGCCGTGGAAAGCTGTGGTGGTGTGGCTGGTACTGGTAGGTGTGTGGGTGCGAGGTGAAGCCTGTGTGTGGGGGGGGGGGGGGGTACGAGGTGGTACATGTGCTGTGGTGTATTAGTGTATAACCTGCTTCACCCTGGAGCACATAGAGATGAGCTGGCAGTAGTCTACAGTGGTGTTTGTGTGGGGGGGGGGGGGGAGGATGGGGAGGGGCTGTGTACTTGTACAGCTACCTATCCAGGCCCACAGCTGCAGGCAGTGGTGGGGGGGGGGGGGTAGGGGGAGATAAGGCAAAGGGGGGTGAGGGGGGTCACGTGACGAGTTCAGAACAGCGCTGTATAGCACGGTGTGGCACTAGACACAGCAGTGTGTATGTACGTGAACACCGGTGTATAGATAGCAGCGCAGCAGACCGGATATTGAATCAGGGGCACTATCACTGCCTCAGTGGCGCCCCCTGGCGTGAGGAGCACTGCTAGACACACGCTGCGAAGTGTGTAATGTGTAAATGTGTAAATGTGTAAATGTGTAAATGGTGGTATCTCAAGAGGATTCAGTGGGACACATTAAGTGTGTGTTCAGACATGCGTCTATCTATCTACCCGCTCTCAGGGTGTGGTGTCGGATAGCATACATCTTGGTGGATACCGACATTTCTCCAAGTGCGTTGTGAGTACAGAGGAGGCGGTGGCATACATCTTGGTGGATACCGACATTTCTCCGAGTGCGTTGTGAGTACAGAGGAGGCCGTGGCATACATCTTGGCGGATACCGACATTTCTCCAAGTGCGTTGTGAGTACAGAGGAGGCGGTGGCATACATCTAGACGGATACCGACATTTCTTCAAGTGCATTGTGAGTAGAGAGGAGGCCGTGGCATACATCTTGGCGGATACCGACATTTCTCCAAGTGCGTTGCGAGTACAGAGGAGGCGGTGGCATACATCTAGTCTACCCACTGTGTCTCAGTGTGGGATTGACGAGCATGCACTTTCTGTATGCTGACATACATCTAGATGCTCTGTTGGTGTCAGATTGGAGAGCATACAGCTACTTATGCTGACAGACCTCTGTCTGCTCCGTTTGGTGTCGGTTTGGAGAACATACATCTACTGTATGCTGACATACCTCTGCCTGCTCTGTTAATGTCGGATTGGAGAACATACATCTACTGTATGCTGACATACCTCGGCCTGCTCTGTTGATTGAGGTGCATATATTTACTATATGCTGACATACCTCTATCTGCTATCTTGGTCAGGGATTGGAAAGCATGCATCTACTGCGGGCTAGCATACATCTACCTATTCAGTTGGAGTGTGCTTAGATGACATACTTCTATTGTATGCTAACATACCTCTATAAGCTGTGGTGACATGCGATTGGAGAGCATACAGCGATTGGCGAGGATACCTTTAGTGTATGCTGACATACAGATCTGTCTACTTGCTGTGTTGGTCTGAGTTTGAAGAGCATACATTTAATGTTATTCAGACATGCATCTATGGGTACTGCTGATGTGGAATTGTAAAGTGTACATCTACATTATGTTGACATTCACTTACCTGTTCTGTGGGATGTGGGATTAGACAGCATACACCTAATGCATTGAAGAGCATACATCTATTATATGTCCACATTTTAGTGTGACATTGAAGAATATACATCTGTTGTATGCTGACATACATCTACCAGTTGTACATGTGTACATTTATCGTTTGCTGACATGCATCTACCAGTTGTGTTAGTGTCATTGAAGAGCATACATCTCTTGTATGATGTGTATGCTGACATATATTTTCCCATTGTTTTAATGTGGGATTGAAGAACACATATATACTGTATGCTGACATACTTCTTCCTGTTGTGTTTGTGTGGCATTGAAGAACATACATCTATTGTACCCATTGTTTTGACGTGGGATTGAAAAACCCATCTACTGTAATCTGACCTACCTCTTCCTGCCGTGGTAGTGTGCCATTGTAAAGCATACAGCTAACATGTACTGACTTGTTAGTGTGTGATTAGACAACATACATCTAACTATCTGCAGTCAGAATCGGGAAGGAATGACCTGCACAATAAATAGATAGATTTGTATCAGTAGACTTAATGATAACAGCTTGTTTACTTACATTCATAAAAAAGAGATGCGATGAAGAAAACTGCATTATAAAATGTGTCAATGAGCTTATCCTTCAGCAAATGTTCGACAGGAGGGCCATATTGCCAGCTGACCACGCATGACTTTCCGAAGTATTTATTGCGCTGATCTCCCAGACACGCCTCCTGTCCTACGACTGCGCTCTGGATAACCCGGTCGCTATATGTATGCAGAGCATTAATGCGCCTTTGTGTTATTCACTGTGACACATGACGTGCCGAGGTGAAGCAAATTGATCATTTGTTGGCTGTATATGATGGTGTACCACCGCACTGATCTGTGGTACAGGATTCGAAACCAGACGTGATGGCCAAATGAGCGAATGAGTGGAGCGCTCGCTTCCTGAATGGATTCGGAGCTAGCAGGGTTCGGTCCCTGGCTGAGTCAAGCTAAACTCTTGAAAGTGACCCTTTCCTGGCTGCTGATCTGGTTGGTAACTGCGGTGCTGTGTAGCCGAACCGCTCACTAGGTGACCTACTGAGTAAAGTTGAACTGCTCTCATTTGCTCAGGATGACCTACTTCTGAACTGCTTAATATATTCGATCTTCTGAGTAGTTGGAACTTGCCAATGTAGACCTAGAACCTACCGAGTTGCTTTCATTAAAAGAAACAGGTAGTTGACGAGCTGCTCATGAAGCGCTGCTCATGAAGAGCTGCTCATGAAGAGCTGCTCATGAACAGGTTGAAAATCACATTGATAAGGAAACCGGAAATGTCTACCCATTAAGTTTTCCATGATTCTCTGGCAGTGGTTAGCCTATGAGGGGATGCCCGCTTTTTTTTGGCGGATAAGCGCCAAGATCAGTGGCGGGAAAAAGTGGAACTCTTCCATCCTTGATGAACTACTAAGTAGTTGAAGTGCTCAACAATACATACTTGAACTGCTAAATACCTTTAACTTTGGAGTTATAGAACTGGTGTGCACGCCTGAACTGGTGCGTAGTGACACTTCTCAGTGCCTGGAGAACTGAGTAGTTGAGTTTGTCACTATGGGATCTTCTGAGTAATTGAATCATCTCCATGACTGCATTTTTCAGTGCTTAAACTGCTGAATATTGATTCAGTTTCCACTACATAGTAGTTGAACTGCTCACTATCTGACCCATTTTTACTTGAACTGCTCAATATTTGACCCATTTACGACTTGAGCTGCATCACTGTCTGGTGTAGTTACCACTTGCTGTACCTGACCCAGTTGCTGATTGAACTACTGCTAACTGTGATAGTGAATAGTTGAACTGCTCAAAAACTGACACGCTGACTACTTGAGCTGCTCACTACTTGACCCAATTACTACTTGAGCTGTGCACTGCTTGACCCAGTTACTAATTGTGACACCCACTATCTGCCCAAGTGTACTTCTGATGCTTACTACTTGACCCAGTTAGAGTGAGCTGCTCAATACCTGCCCCAGTTACTGCCTGAGCTGCTCACTACCTGGGCCAATTAGTACTCAAAAGACTTACTATCTGACCAATTACAGTTTGGCAACTCACTACATGACCCAGTTAAGTCAGACTTGCTCACTACCTGACCCAATTACTGCTCGAGATGCTCAGTACCTGACCAATTGCAGTTTATGTTGCTCACTACCTGACCTGGTTAAAGTCTGAGCTGCTCACCATCTGACCCAGTTAGTCTTCACATGACCCAGTTACAAGTTGAGCTGCTCACTGCCTGACCCAGTTACTCTGATATGCTCACCACCTAACCCAGTTACATTTTGAGCTTCTCACCACCTAACCCAATTACGATTTGAGCTGCTCACGACCTGACCCAGTTACTGTCTGAGATGCTCACCACCTGACCCAGTTAAAGCTTGAGCTGCTCACCACATGACCCAGTTACTGTCTGAACTGCTCACCGCCTGACCCATTTACAATTTGAGTTGCTCACCACCTGCCCCAGTTTCAGTCTGAGCTGCTCACCACCTGCCCCGGTTAGCTTTACCTGCTCAGAAGCTGACACAGTTACTGTCTGTGCTGTTGAGAACCTGACCCAGTTTGAGCTGATCAGTCTGAGCTGCTCACCAACTGACCCAGTTACAAAATGAGCTGCTCACCACATGACATTTACAGTTTGAGCTGCTCACAACCTGACCTAGTTAAGGTTTGAGCTGCTCACCACCGTATCCAGTTAATTTGAGCTGCTCAATGCGTGACCCAGTTACAATTTGAGCTGCTCAGCACATGCCCCAGTTACTGTCTGAACTGCTCACCGCCTGAGCCATTTATAATTTGAGTTGCTCACCACCTCACCCAGTTTCAGTCTGAGCTGTTCAGCACCTGACACAGTTACTGTGCTGTTTATCACCTGACCCATTTTGAGCTGCTCAGTCTGAGCTGCTCACCAACTCACCCAGTTACAAATTGAGCTGCTCACCACATGACATATTTACAGTTTCAGCTGCTCACCACCTGATCAGTTAATTTGAGCTGCTCAATGCGTGACCCAGTTAAAATTTGAGCTGCTCAACACCAGACCTGCATACAGTTTTAGCTGCTCACTAATTGACCCAGTTACAAACTGAGCCTCTCGGCAACTGACCCAATTACACATCAGCACTCACCACCTGACCTAGTTCAGGTTTGAGCTGTCCATCACCTGACCCAGTTCATTTGAGCTGCTAACAACCTGACCCAGTTACACTTTGGGCTGCTCACCACATGACCCAAATACAATTTGAGCTACTCAACAATTGACCCAGTAACTGCTCGAGCTGCTCACTTCCTCACCTTCTGAGTCTTTGGATCGCTCAATACCGGACCTGCTGAGCCCTACAACTTCTAAGTATCAATGCTGGATCCACAACGTAATTGAACTGCTTGACCCCCTACCTGACCCGCCTACCTACTCGCCTCGCTGACTACCTGAGCTGCTCTCCAGAATGGGCGAGGTGTCAGTGTACGAGGCCGACTCGGCTTCCTGGTGCGGCGGGTGCCAGCGCCTCGCCTACAAGGCGTTCGGCATCTGGGGTGCCGTCATGACGGGTGAGCTGTTACTGCGATTTTTGTTTGGTTTAAACATTTATTTGTTTTATTGATTTTTTGTTTGTTTACCCTCCCTCATCATTCGTCAGAGTTCAATATACCGTACTTTGTTGGAAGGGAAGGTGAATGGCAGCAGAGGGAGAGGGAGACCAAGAACATCATGGTTTACAAATATTTCACAGTGGACAGGCTTGATTTATTCACAGTCTATCAGAACAGCACACCATCGGGACAAGTGGAGAAGCATTGCATCCAACCCTCGACTAGAGGACGGAACTATTGATTGATTGATTACCCTCCCTGGACCCTCCCATAACATAAAAATTCGTGATAGAACTTGTGTTCAATGCCGAACAGCTTTAGTGATTAGTTTGTGGTTTATTGTCTTGTATGTTCGTAATTTGCGAGTTTATTTATCTCAAAAGCCATCTGACTTTTTTCTAGGTCAGACTCCTAATCTGAGGGTCGGCGGTTCGATTCCCCGTGCCCCCAGCTCTGCCAATTTGGATTTCCACCGCTGTGTATAACTTACAGCGTCATCAAAGGCCGGTTGCTCTCATACCATGTCTATGTGGTGTGGGAGGTTAAAAATCCCTTGGGTCGGTAAAAGTGTAGGCTCGGGCTTTCTATCGACCAGCAGTGGAATGAGGAAGACCAGTCGTCTATGTTTGATGTATGTGTTTTGTGTATGCTTTAGTGGATTTTATACTTCTGGTTGTGCTCGTTTGTTCATTCCAGATCTGTGCTGCCATAGATCTGACGCTTCTGTTTACTTAAAGCTGCATAGTCCGATGAAAGCATAAACTTGTCAAAACCAACAAAGTAATCTAGATTTGCTTCTGCATATCTAACGTAGATACTGGTGCACTTATTAAACATTTGTTGCCGCACAGAAGGGAACGCGGAGGCAATCTAATAGAACTTGTTTCTGCAGAAGCCTATGGTGTCACAATATTGGCGCGCTTGCCAAAATTAATTTCACATATTTACATTTCAAATATCTCAAAAGGTAGCCATTTAAACTAAAAGTTACTTCAAGCTAAAGTTAGGTAGATTATAACGATCAACCTAATATATTTAACTCAGAAAATGACAGAAACTCAAAACGAGTGGACTAGCTGTAACTTTAAGAACATATACCTGCTCACCACTCACCTGCTCACCACTCACTGTGGGGTGTTGGGTGTGTGTGTGAGTGCAGCCTTTGTTTGGCGCTACTAAAGCCGTGTTCACACGGGGCAGTTAATTCGATTCATATAAATCGCCTTGCCTAGTTCGGCTCACATTTGGCATGTGAACGCGCAGCTGAGGTGGTTTAAGCCTGAATCGAATCATATAATTCAGATTTTATAAACCACCTAAGTAGGTGGTTTATATGAACCGAATTTTATGATTTGACTTATATCGCCTGTGTGAACGCAACCGACTTACTTGAGGTGGATTAAGGACATCACACGCATGCGCAGTCGAGATTTGAGTTTGTTTATTTTCCGGTCGATCAAAAGCGCATATTATAGAATTTAGTCTAAAGAAACCGCTAGCTGTGCGCAGATATTTTTTTCATCATTTATTTTTAGGTTTTCACTGCCCAGCAGAAGTTTTGATCGTTCCAAAACAATATGATTCAGTCCATACATATCTAGGTCGAACCCACACTCTCTCGTGCCGACGTCGACTAACCGAAAGTGGCGCTGGTTAGCATGGACTTGCTCATGCGCAGATATCGATTTCCGGCCCAAGTACTGCCCGTGTGGATGTGACACACTTTCAAACTCGGTCCGTGTGAACACCCCTCTAAATCGATTCATATAAATCGACTTGTCTAAGTCGACATAAACTTTGCCCGTGTGAACACAGCTTAAGAGTCCCAATAAGGACGAACCCAGCGCCCTGTTCACTCGCGCATGCGTAATGTGGACCTGAACCTCGTCAGGGAACCACCCCACCCACTGCGCACTCACTCAGTGACTCAGTTACTCAATTACTCAATTACTCCATTATTCACTTATTCCACAAGCATGGTATGCATGGTCCTCAAGTAGGTCACATCATGTCACTTTAAAAAAAAAATGTTAATTTCTATTTTTTAAATTAATTTTGTTTATGCTTTCGTTGATTAAGTGGGTTAAATTTCAATCGGGGACCAACCAGTCAGCGACGAGTCAGAGACCAGTCAGAGATCACTCGGTGACCAGTCAGCGACCAGCCAGAGACCAGTCAGCGACTAGTCAGAGACCAGTCAAGAGACCAGTCAGAGACCAGTCAGTGACCAGTCAGAGACCAGTCAGCAACCAGTCAGCAACCACTCGGTGACCAGTCAGCGACCAGTCAGAGACCAGTCAAGAGATCAGTCAGAGACCAGTCAGAGACCAGTCAGTGACCAGTCAGAGACCAGTCAGAAACCAGTCAGCAACCACTCGGTGACCAGTCAGCGATCAGTCAGAGATCAGTCAAAGTCCAGACAGAGACCAGTCAGCGACCAGTCAGAGACCAGTCAGAGATCAGTCAGAGACCAGTCAGCGACTAGTCAGAGATCATTCAGAGATCAGTCAGAGACCGGTCGGTGACCAGTCGGCGACCAGTCAGTGACCAGTCAGAAACCAGTCAGACACCAGACAGCGACCAAAGTGGTCGCAAAGTGGTCACAAAGTGGTCACAGAGTGGTCACAAGCCGTAGTGTGAGTGGTGTTTACAACAATTTTTGAATTTTATTTTGGCTAAAGAGGGAAGAGCTCAATTTCGATAATTGATTTCCTGCTTCCGTAGATAATTGATTTCCCTGCCTCGACTGCTCGTAAATATGTACCAATAATCAATACCTGGCGAGTATTACCTGTAAAGAGCGAGGAACTTATGTTTGTCATTTATCGTGGGGCGGGGGGGGGGCGGGGTGATGAAAATGGGAAATATAGTAAAACTCCAACAACAACCAACCTTTCCAGGTGAAATACCACATACACGAGTAGGTGTGGCTAGGTGGATTACATCATGGAGCTTAGATAGCGTAATGGTTCGGATGCTTGCCCCAGAATGGCAGAAATGTGGGTTCGAGTACCACTCTAAGCGTGGTGTTTCCCTTTGCTTGCGTCACCTCCACACCAGATCTTATTCCATATCGATCTAGTAAATTTGAAAACGAGGCCTGTATAGATGCATTTATATATACACACATATATATGGATAGTGATAATCCCATTATCGCATGTAATAAGCTCTGGAGTTCCTGCCCCCTCTCCCTCCCCCCCCCCCCACCCACCCCGTTGGCTCACGGTGGGGGTGGGGCTTGGGGTCTGGCTGCTTTAAAGAACCCTTAAGTCTGCTGTCTTTTGTGGGGGGGGGGGGGTTCTGATGGTTTATTTACCTTGTCCATAATGAGTAAGTCGCATCGCGGCTTGTTTTCATCGCTGAACAGCAATATTCTCAATTTGGTAGTATCCTTGTCATCTTAGCAGGTAGTCATCATTACGCTGTCAGTTGTGATGCGACAGACTGCTTTCATTACTTGACTGTCGCTCTCCATTTAGCTCTCTGCTGTGAGAGTGATGTCCATGACTCGATCTTAATGTCTCTCAGCTTCAGGTTTCTCTTGATGGTATCCTTGAACCGGAGATAAGGGCGCCCTCTCTTTCTGTAACCAGAAGACAGTTGAGAGTAGAGGATCTGCTTTGGTAGCCTGTCTGATGATATCCTCATGAGGTGTCCAGTCCACCGGAGATTCTTTTTGATCAGAAGATCTTCCATAGAGGGCAGCCCTGTCCGTTCGAGTATTTCCTTATTTGTCACCATTTCATGAAAGCTGCCTGCAAAGGTGTTGAAGTGCTGCTGGCTTTTGCAAGTTACCAGCGACACTCTCCCGGGGAGCAAATAGATGTCTCACACCGGCAAGAACCTGTCCAGACAGGCGCAACACTATTTGTCCCTGCAGTGGCTGGTCGGGAGATGTTGGGAGTTCCATACATCAATCGCCCTTGATGCTGCCACAGTGACATGGTTTTCTGTTTAGGGTTTGCTCCCTTAGCCTTCGGTTCTGTCAAGAACCTGTACCACAAGGCAGTGGTTTACAACTCTGCAGGGCACGGGCATCAAACTCCCTGAGGTATTGCAATATCTGCATACCCTCACGGTTAGTCGTTATGTTAGTTTTATGTAGGTTACCGTGCGAGCCTCGTTTTGCGGGTGAGATCTGATCATGTTAGTGCAGCCTGTTGCTTCCTGCCTGGAGAGTGGACCACCACCCCGCCCACCCCCACCCCCATCCCTTCCCTCCTCCAGTGATCAATACCTAACCACTCTCCCCCTTCCTCCTCTCTCCTCCAGCGTCTCTGGATGTCTTCTCCAGTCGCAGCCAGACGCTCGACAACCGATCATCGGCCTCCAAAGGTAAGAAGTCCTCAAAGTTTTGACTGGCAAAGTTTTTGTAAAAATGTTTTGAGGTGTTTAAAATTGTTACTAACAGTGACGATGTTGGCACTGCTGCACCGGGTGCTTTGGCGGAATCGGTAAAGCGCAGGCCTCACGTGTGGGAGATCGGGGGAGTTCGGTTCCCGGTCAAGTCAAAGTAATGACTTGCAAAATTGATACTTGTCGCTTCCTAGCCTAGCATTAATGGGATAGGGCAAGGACTGGTTAGCTCAGTGTCAGGATAATGTGACTGGGAGGGGGGGATATAGGTCATGGTGTCGGCGAACTGATTTCCCAATGGGGCAACACTATAAAGTCACAATGAGTGCGCACGAGCACAAGTCGTCCTGATATGACCTTAGATGTTGCTGGGATGTAAAACTCCAACAACCAACAGCAACTGTTAGCACTGCTGGTCTTGCCGCCTGACGGGTTTGCTTGTTTCTTTCTTTGGGTTTTGCGTCCTAGCAACATCTACGGTCATATCAAGACTGGTGGGGACATGTGGAACTAGTGTGGTAGTCTGCACCCTTTAAAAGACTGGCAATTCCAGCGAGATAGGTGTCGTAGTCTGCATTCAACTCTCAGGCAAGGAGCTGTTTGGTTGGTTGGTTGTTGGAGTTTTACGTCCTCGTAACATCTAAGGTCATATCAGGACAGGTACCTACTTGTGACAGTGTGCACTCATGCCAACTTTATAGTGCTGCCCAACTGGGAAATCAGGCCACTAGCACCATGACCCGACATCCCACTCAGTCACATTATCCTGACACTGAGCTAACCAGTCCTTTCGCTATTTTATTAATGCTGAGCACCAGGCTAGGAAGCAACAAGTATAACTGTTTTAGGTCATTGGTCTGACTCGACCTGGTTTCGAATTTTAACTTAGTAGTTCCCTTCTATGTGGCAACAAATGTTTAATAAGTGCACCAATATCTAAGTTGGATATGTCAGATGAGATATAAGTCAATATTTTGCTGTTGACAATGTGAATGCTTTCAGTGAATCATACAGCTTTAAATGACTTTAGTCTTCAAATTTTTGTCAGTTTTTGATCATTAGAAGCTGGAATTTCAATGTATTTTAATATATAGCCAATTCGTGGCAGCGTACCCAAAGGTAGTTTTAGCCTATGTCGCCTGATATCAGTTCGATTGTCCTGGGAAGGGTACTATCCATCATAACAATGTATATCATCACTGAAGGGAATGTGTCATAAACATTTCATAGATATTTAATCAATAAGTTTGTTCTTGCTAGGATGTAAAACCCCAGCAAACAAACAAATAAGTCATTTCAAGTCCTCGACATTTCGAGGTGTTCAATAGATAAGTATGTTCTTGCGAGGACCAACAACCCTAAAGCGGCTGTCACACATCACCGGATTGGGGAAACAGAAAGAAACCGAACAAAGTCTGTTGATATCGGGCAAAGTGCGGTTTGTGTCCATTGCATATCCATTGATATCCGGCCTGATCCATTACAAGTTTTGAACATGCACAAAACTTGGAATGGATGTCGCCGGATTGACGTTGACGTTTCTTGTCTGGTTTGAGTCCATTTAGTCTGCTTACTGTCCGTTGGCTATCCGTTCATGTCCGTTTCATGTCTGCTTCATGTCCGTTCGTCCAGCGGCCTTTGACCTGATATCGCAACATTTTGATACATTTTAATACATTTTGATACTTATAACGCCCGAACACCACCGGACTAGACAATTCTGTCCATCTGTCCGTTGCTCAATCCGGCGAGGTGTGATAGCCGCTTAACAAACAAATAAACAGACAACATGCATGTGATTTCTCTAGTTTTAATGGGAATTCCGTGGGGGTTTTAATTCAGTTTTTGTTGTTGCCGAAGAAACACCTCTGAAATACGCTATTTGCATCCCTCTCGCGTCTCAATGGGATGCTGTTTGTCCCCATGATAACCACACAACAATTTCAGGGTTTTTTTCCTGCACCCAATCACATGCCTGAGACAAATAAGTCCAAATAGGAAAAGATAAATTATACTTCTGTCATACACTACCATATAGTTAGTCCCGAACATGGTTCAGGCCTGCTCACATAGAGACTGACAAATAATTGGATTCTTTAAAATCATTTAAGTCCAAAACAGGAAAAATATAGTTTTGCTTCTGCCATAAACCACCACGTAGTTAATCCCAAAGCTAGATCAGCCCTGCTCACATCAACCAGTGGTCCACAACTGGTTCATCAAAGGCTGTGGTATGTGCTATCCTGTCTGTGGGAAAGTGCATATAAAAGACCCCTTGCTGCTTATCGGAAAGAGTAGCCTGTGTGGCTGCAGCGGGTTTCCTCCAAAGAAATATGTCAGAATTACCATATGTTTGACGTCCAATAGCCGATGATAAAAATCAATGTGCTCTAGAGGCGTCGTAAAAAAAAAAAATTAAACACCATAAAAAACACATTAAAAAACAAACAGCCCTGCTCAAATAGAGACTGGCATGCGGATTCTCTCCCCCCTCCCCCCTTCCTCTGCTCCTCGCCCCCCCCCCCCCCCTACACACACCAGGGCAACCACACCCTCCATTCTGGTCCATATGGCTGTAAGCATGGAGAAACCTGCACTGCCAACTACAGGATGAACCACCTCCATCCATACACACACACACACACACACACACTCACACACACTCACACACACACACACTCTCACACACACACTCTCACACACACTCACACACACAGACACACGCATACGCACACACACTCACACACACACACTCACACACACACAAACAATCACACACACTCACACAACACACACTCTCACACACACACACTCTCACACACCACACACTCACACACTCACCACACACACAGGAACACACACTCACACACACTCACACACACAGTGTCAACACAGTCAGCACACACTCACACACACACACTCACACACAATCCACACACACTCACACACACCACACCCTCCACACACACACTCCACACACACACTACACTCACACACACTCACACACCACCACACTCACAGACACACACACTCACACACACACACACACACACACACACACACACACACACACACACCTCTAACAGCGTAGACCAGACGGGGTGACCGAATGAGTTGAGCGTCCGTCTCCTGTTTTGGGAGATCAGGGGATCCGAACCCATGGGTTCGTTTGTGTGTTCGGACCCTGGTCGAGTCAAACCAATGACTTAAAAAATTGATTCTTGTCGCTTCATAGCCAGGCGCTCGGCATTATTAGGATAGGGAAAAGACCGGTTGGCTCAGTATCAGGATAATGTGACTGAATGGGATAATGTGACTGAATGTCATGGTGCTGGGGTGGCCTGATCTCCCAGTGGGGCAGCACTGTAAAGTCGCCATGAGTGTGCACTGTCCCAAGTCGGTATCCATCCTGATATGACCTTAGATGTTGCTAGGACGTAAAACAACAACAAACTTACAGCGGAGGTTGGATCCTTTTGATCCCAACACAGGCACACTGAGTGAGTGTGGGTGTGGGTGTGGGTGGGTTGGTGTGGGTGTGGGTGGGTGGGTGTGGGTGGGTGGGTGGGTGGGTGTGGGGTTTGCACTCCTTACCCTGTCCGTATCGATGTTGGCGAGGTCAGACTGGAGGCGCTCCTGTGTTTGTTGTGTTCGTGGCACTTCGCTCTCTGGCACAGCGTCCGCCATAGACTTAACACTTAAAGTGAAGCCGCCTAGCGTCAGTTTTAGGAACCATCTCCCAACCGCAACTCAATTTCACTAGCGGTGTCATAGATGGAGCGACACTAATTAGCTCATGTGCCAGCCACACACGGATCTGTATACTATATAATGTGTAATATGTAATATATAATATGTAATATATAATATGTAATGTATAATGTATTATGTGTAATATATAATAGATGATATATGATATATGATATGTAATATATAATGTTTAATGTATTATGTATAATATATAATAAATTAATATATAACGTGTAAGATATAACATAAAATATAACATATATGACCAGACGGGGTGGCCGATTGAGTTGAGCATCCGCCTCCTGTTTTTGGAGATCCGGGGATCTGAACCAATGGGGTTGTGGGTATGAGCCCTGGTCGAGTCAAACTAATGACTTTAAAATTGATACTTGTCACTTCCTAGCCAGGTGCTTGGCATTATTAATCTAGGGCAAGGAGTGGTTGGCTCAGTGTCAGAATAATACAACTGAATGGAATATCAGGTCATGGTGTCGGCAGCCTGGTCTCCCCATGGGGCAGCACTATAAAGTTGCCATGAGTGCGCAGTCACAAGTCGGTACCCATCCTGATATGACCTTAGATGTTACTAGGATGTAAAACAACCAACCATTCCTTGTGTACCGCGGTGGATGTGAAGTGAGTTGCACTGTCCGCCCCAGGTGAAATGCCACCATGGGCATGCCTTGGGTATGGCAGGGATAGCACGCGCCCTGGTTGCCACTTGAAACGAGGGGGCCCCTTGAGCTGATATTATGGTTAAATTATCTAAAAGATAGGTGTGAGATATTTGGACGGAAAGTTTGTTTTATTTAACAACGCCTCTAGAGCACATTGATTTTTATCATCAGCTATTGGACATCAAACATATGGTCATTCTGACATATTTCTTTGGAGGAAACTTGGTGCCGCCACACAGGCTACTCTTTCCAATAAGCAGCAAGGGGTCTTTTATATGCACTTTCCCACAGACAGGACAGCAATTACCACAGCCTTTGATGAACCAGTTGTGGACCACCGGTTGAAACGGAAAATAGCCCAAACTGCAAATGTTTCCACTGAGGAGGATCGATCGGATAACCGACACCTTCACAGGTGGACGCGCTACCGCCTGAGCTATGTCCCCCTCCTGATATTTGGACAGGGGCTAACTTTCAGTGCTTGCCATAGGCGCTATTTTTGTGTAAATATGCCCCTGAATCCCAGGCTCATACACAGGCATGCGTCTGTAGGTTGATTGCATCAGGGTGCCTAGATGGACTAATGGTGAGGACGTTTGCCCCAGAATGGCAGAACTATGGGTTCGAATCCCGCTCTAGGCAAACCTTTGTTTGCAACAACCCTTGCCACACCGCAACTATTACGACGATTCTGTACATGCTGAACAATGACAATGGAGAAAGAAAAAAACTACTACCTGTTTGTCCTAATATCATCATCATCATCATCATCATGCTGTCAGTCACAATGCGACAAAGACCGCCTTCATTACTTAACCGCCGCTTTGTGCGGTTGTACATTTCATAAAAGCTGCTTGCAAAGTGTTGAAGTGCTGCTGGCTTTTGCAAGTTACTAGCGGCACTCTCTCAGGGAGCAAATAGAGGGAGTTCCATTCATCACTCCTAATATAATTTGGCATAAAGGAATGATATGCAAATTCTTAGTACCATACACCACTGATATGTATATATTTATATGCTGTATAAGCCATTATATGAGTATAATAATGCTGGAAGCTTCGATCTGCTCCTCAGCCCTAACTCCTCCCTCAGTCATTTACTCGAGGAGCCTATCTATTCACCTACACTTCCATCCTACTCACACTCAGATCCGTTGGGGGGCGCCACCCGTCTGTGCACACACCACTGCCACCCCGTCCCCCCAACCTACACTCACTGTCCCACCGATATATATATATGTGATGTATGATGCATTATGCGA
>CM059201.1:2163255-2200480 GCA_030323885.1 Branchipolynoe longqiensis
AACATAGCCGTCTCTAGAACAGTAACCATGGATACAACCTGGTGGGGAGGGGATGAGAAGGGAGGGGGGGGGCTGGTAGCGGGGGGGGGGCCCCCTGGTATCCAGCAATCATTCAACTTGATGAGTACACAAATCGTAAAACACAACTTCGAACGACGGCATGTATGTTTGTGGGCGTGGCTTTGGCTCCCAATCAAGCAGTGGAAGGTTTAATGTCATCAAGCCACGCCCCCAACCAATCCTGCTGGTAACCACGCCCTAGTTAGTCTCCGATCCACACACTCACCACTCCGCCCCCACCCCCTCCCCCGAACACACACACCAACTTATTGTAGCCCAGGTTCTACAGAATCCGCCAAACTTGAATCCTCCATTTGCGTTATTTCAAAAGTATATTCTTGTGTGGCTGCATGCATGTATGTATGTATGTATGTATGTATGTATGTATGTATGTAGGTATGTATGGATGTATGTATGTATGTATGTATGTTTGTATGTATGTTTGTATGTATGTTTGTATGTACATATGTCTGTTTGTATGCATGTTTGTATGTATGTATGTGTGTATATATAAATATATATCTATATTTGATCAGTACAAAGGTAATTGATTGGAAGAGACATTAATTATGAATGGAATTTGACTTCTAAATGAAAGATTTGAACAAGATAAAAGATGTAATCACACCCTAAAAGTTTACACAAAATAACCCATCACACAGCACACATACGCACCACACTACACATACACACTACACACCACACATACACATCACACATACACACATGCCACACACATACACACCACACCACAGATACACACCACACATGCAGATCACACATACATACATGCCACATACAGACACACCACACAGCACACATACACACCACACATACATGCCACACACATACACATCACACATACACACAGCACACATAGACACCACACATACATGCCACCCACATACAGAGTACACATACACACCACACATACATGCCACACACATACACAGCACACATACACACCACACCACACATACATGCCACATACATACACAGCACACAACACACATACCCACCACACATACACACCACACACATACACACCACACACATACACACCATACATACACATCACACCACACATGCATGCCACACACATACACACCACACATACCTGCCACACACTTACACACCCACATACACACCCTGCCACACATGCACACAACGCCACACAAAACATACACACCATACACACCACAACATACATACACACCACACCATACATACACACTACACACCAGGCATATGCACCAAACGACACGTGCATACCAGACATGTATACTCACTACACATGCACACCACACATGCACACCATGCCACACATACACACCACACACATACACACACCATACACATACACACCACACACATACACATACCACACACACCACACATACACATATACACCAAATACATACAAACACTACACACATACACACAGACAAACAGCACACATACCAAGCAGAACACATACATACCACACACAAAGACACACCACACACATACACACATATACACACCAAATACATACACACACTACACACATACGCACACAGACAAACAGCACAGATACCACACAGAACACACACATACCACATACATACACACCACACACATATGCACACATACACACCAAAAACAGACACACACTACACACATACACACACACAAACACCACACATACCACACAGAACACATACATACCACACACGCATTGACTGCCATTCAGATTTGTTCCCAGCCAGTCAAAGCAATGACTTATAAAATTGATACGTGTCGCTACCTAGCCTGGCACTCAGCATTAATAGGATAGAACAAGGACGGGTTAGTGCAGTATCAGGATAATGTGACCCAGTGGGACCGCACTGTAGAGTTGCCATGAGTGTGCACTGTCCCAAGTCGGTACCTATCTTTATATGACCTTACATGTTGCTAGGACGTACCAAATTGTAGTAGTACCCCCCTCCCACCTCTTCACGTTGAATTCCACTTCAGAACCCCCCCCCCCCACACACACACACCATGGAACGGTCCCACCCCCCTCCCCCATCACCCCACACTAGGCCTCTAGGGGGGTAGAGGGCGGGCTAAATTACACAAGTGTCCATCAAGCTTATCTCTGGGACTTGCTCCTCAGTGCCGCCCCCTGTCGACAACCAGCAGAACAACTCTTGACTGTGTCTGTTGCTAGGATGTAAAACAACAACAAACAAATAAACCTTACGACAAAACCGTAAAAGGCCCTGTCACACCTTACCGGATTGAGTACCGGACACAACCGGACAAAGAATTTTCTAGTCCAGTGGTGTTTGGTATCACAATGTACCGAAATGTGTCGAAATGTTGCAAAGGGCGCCAGACGAAATGAATGCTAAACGGACAAGGACTGTACATTAACGAATAGCCACGATAACCGGACGACAACCAAATGTCAAATGGACGGACTGAGCATCAACCGGACACGTACCGGACTGTTCACGGACGCGCCGAAAAAACCAACAGACCGAATTCCCCCAACACCAATCAACGGACTATTCAGGAAGCAAACCGGAGACGTAATGGATGGGTACCGGACATGAACTGGACAAAATGGACTAAACGGACTTAAACCGGACACCAACCATACACATCAGTCCGGCGGTGTCCAGTACAAGTTGTGTGCATGTTCAGAACTTGCCACCGTACCCACCAGACACCACCGGACAGAGAACGGACACGCCGGATGCCTACCATATATAAACTGTACATTGACGTATTTCACCGGACAGTGTCCGTTTTCTATCCGGGACCCCAATCCGGTAAGGTGTGACTGAGCCTTCAGGGTTGGCAACCCTGCGAATTTACAACTTGGTTACAATAGTTGAAGGATACAGAAATGTCTTGCATCAGAAAGAACAACATTAAGGGGCGCTTTTTGAGGACAGATTCTAACAAAAATGTGGGAAGGGATGTGTGCCTGTGGAGTGGTCAGCGGGATGGGCGTGGCTTTGCACTCTACACTGGCACCTCAGCAAGGTGTGTGTGTGGGGGGGGGGGGGGGGGGGGGGGTGTCTCACCAATACAACCCATCAAAGTGAAAGCCAGCAACAGTGGAAACTGCCACAGAAAGGATTTCTTCTTAATTGGAATTTTTTTACTTAAAAAAATTAACTTGTATTAATATAATAAATTATATTAAGATAATACATTTTTAGCAATCTTCGCTAAATAAATGTTAGTAATACATACAGTAAGACCTAGATAAAAGATTCACCCGGTACTTGTTGTAGACGGGTGAAGACCAGCCTTATATAAATACGGGCGAAAATAGCGTTAGTATGGAAGTGAGGCTCCAGTATGTGGCTCCAGTATCAAATGGCTACCCATATTATGCATATAGGCACAGAGTTGGTAAATGGAGAGAATCAAAAAGACAAGAGCGGCCGCAGAACGCCGTCGATTTCACTTTTAAATCTGATTAAACTAGCTATTATATTATATTTTTCAACTCAAAGGTAGCGGGCTATCAATAAGACATATGTAAAGAATAATTGTTGCTTCTTAGATTGTAAAATTAGGCTCTCAATTCTTTGACCCGTATTTTCGCCAGCTTTTACATAAGGTTGGTTTGCACCCCTACTGCAGCAGTACAGGGTGAATATTGTATCTAAGTAAGACCTATCTATACCGACCCCTCCACAGATCGACCACTCCCCCATATCGATCGCTTTATTTGGGTCCCAACAATACCATTGTAAGGATATTGTAACTCTCTAAACCGACCACCTCCCTAAATGGACCACTTAATGTCGGGCCCATGGTCGGTCGGTTTAGAGAGGTTTTACTGTATATGTTTTGAATTTAGAGCATCATTTACAAATGAGAATCTTCCGGATTTATCCGGAATTCTGGATTTTTGATCTGCCCGATTTCTTTTCCACCGGATATAGTCCAAATTTGCGACCATTCCGGGTTTTGCACAAACCCCCAATTCAATCGTCGAACCAACATGGCAGCTCCCATTGCAATGCAGTGCTTGGCCGCCTCCATATATGCCGTCGCCATATTTTCCTGATTGTTTTTTTCAGGCCATTGTCATCTATGATCGTTGTATTCATATTAAAAATATCATTAGTAAAAAAGAATTAGTTTAAATCTTTCTTTAATATTATTGATATAAAACTTTACCGATTTAAATTAGAACAGAATGACTTCTGATCAGTGACCAAAACATGGTTTAAGCAGACATGTCGACATTCGTTATATATTTTGCGTGGAAGGGCTGAGGGTGCAATTTTCGGCGGGTTCTATTTAGTGAATCAGACTCTACCTGAACAATGTTATTCAACCGGAAACAGGAAGAACTTGATTGCTGAACCGCTCAGACGCAGTCAGATGAAGGGGTCGATTCGCAAAGGTAATTCAGCTGTGGGGGTTTAGGAACGGAGAGTCGGGTAGGTGGGAGGGGGGCTGCGGTGGAGAGGGTGTGGGAGAGGGTGAGGGTGTGGGAGAAGGACAGGCGATGGTTGGGGGTGGTGGGTGAGAGACGGAGAAGGAGAGTGTGTGGTTAGGTATGTGTCAGGGAGAGGATGTGGGTAAAGGGGGACAGAGAATGTGGGTGAGGGTGTGTCAGAGGGTGTGGGTGAGGGTGTAGGAGAAGGACAGGCTGTGGTTGGGGGTGGGGGGGTGGTGGGTGAGAGACGGAGAGGGAGAGGGTGTGGTTAGGTATGTGTGAGGGAGAGGGTGTGGGTAAGGGGGACAGAGAATGTGGGTACGAGTGTGGGTGTGGGAGAGGGTGTGGGTGAGGGAGAGGGTGTGGTTAGGTATGTGTGAGGGAGAGGATGTGGGTAAGGGGGACAGATGTGGGGAATGTGGGTGTGGGAGAGGGTGTGGGTGTAGGTGTGGAGAGTGTGTGGTTAGGTACGTGTGAGGGGAGAGGATGTGGGTAAGGGGGACAGAGGGAATGTGGGTACGAGTGTGGGTGTGGGAGAGGGTGTGGGTGTGGGTGAGGGAGAGTGTGTGGTTAGGTACGTGTGAGGGAGAGGATGTGGGTAAGGGGGACAGAGGGAATGTGGGTACGAGTGTGGGTGTGGGAGAGGGTGTGGGTGTGGGTGAGGGAGAGTGTGTGGTTAGGTACGTGTGAGGGAGAGGATGTGGGTAAGGGGGACAGAGGGAATGTGGGTACGAGTGTGGGTGAGGGAGAGGGTGGGGTGGGGTAGAACGTGAGGGTGTGAGAGTGAGGGTGTGTGAGGGAGAGTGAGGGTCTGGGTAAGGGTGTGTGTGGTTGGGTGAGGGTGATGGTGTTGGTGAGGGTGTGACTGGTTGAGTGAGGGTGTGGTTGGGTGAGAGTGTGGGTGAGAGTGAGGGTGAGGGTGGAGTGAGGGTGTCTGACAGAGGGGTGTGGATGTAACGTAGGTGTGAGTAGATGAGGTTCAGCGTCAGTCAAACTGGTGTAAAATATTCTGATAAAGCGCATTGGTGGGGAATGTGAAATGGTCTATAAAGGAGAACAAATGGTCTATTAATGTTAAATGATGTATAGGGCCAGGTGCATGAATGTATTTCTGTAGTTGCTGGTGACTCTTTACTTGTAGTCAATAGTCATTGTGTATTAGATAGATAGTGTGAGAGGGGCATTACTGTTAGTGTGCAAGGATCTCAAGGGCTCCACTCACTACCCCCTCCCCGCCCCCCAACTGTCAGTCACGGATCACCACACACACACAACAGGTCAGGTGCAGGCCAAGCAGCCACAAGGCATGGTAGTGGTAGGTAGATCACAGTAGCCATGGAGACACAAGAATGCTTACTGTTCATTGGTGGACCTAGAAATGCTTGTTGTTGATTGGAGACCATGGTCAGGTGGTATGCCATATCAGATCCATGTACCACTATATAATAATAAACCTGAGGGTGCAAGCTCTTACTCTCCTTTCACTCTTTATACTCTTCCTTTCTCTCCTTGCCTGTATTGATTTCATATAGCCTGCCTACACAACTACAGCTGCCAGACGACGACTTTACACTGGGCCATTGGTTTTTGTAATCAAGTCCCTAGGTAAAGCTCGTGATCATGTTTTGGTGAGCTGCTTGTGTTTGTTGTTTAGGTGAGCTGTTTAGGTGACCATATTAAACATGACCATATTTAGTTGAGCTGTTTAGGTGAACTGTTTAGGTGATCTGCTTTGGGTTTGAACTAGTGGGAGTCATTGTGCTAGGGTTTGTTCTCAACCTGGTTTTCTCTGGCGGTTTTCCGACCATGTGTTTGTGCGTCATTTTGAGTTCACATGTGTTTGTCCTGCGGCGACACGCCTCGAGCTGGTCCCAATCTGCGTGAGTTGCTCGGTGTGTGGGCCAATCACGCCTTGCTGAGTGAGTTGCTCTCGCTATAGGTGCTTGCCTCTCTGGGTGAGTTGCTCTAGGTATAGGTTCATGCCTCTCTAAGTGAGTTGCTCTAGGTATAGGTTCATGCCTCTCTGGGTGAGTTGCTCTAGGTATAGGTTCATGCCTCTCTGGGTGAGTTGCTCTCGATATAGGTTCATGCCTGTCTGGGTGAGTTGCTCTCGGTATAGGTTCATGCCTCTCTGGGTGAGTTGCTCTCGGTATAGGTTCATGCCTCTCTGGGTGAGTTGCTCTCTGTATAGGTTCATGCCTTTCTGGGTGAGTTCCTCTCGGTATAGGTCCATGCCTCTTTGGATTATTTATTCTCTGTATAGGCTCATGCCTCTCTGTGTGAGTTGCTCTCTGTATAGGTTCATGCCTCTATGAGTCTATTGGCCTTATGTCTGTTGCTCTCTACATAGATCCATTCTCCTCGTTCACCATCACTACCCCCACCCCGGGCCCTCTCCCTCCCATTCCCCTCCTCCATCCCTCCCCCCCGCCCTCCTTCGCTCCCCCGTCCATCTACCATCCCCCTCCCTCCCTACCTGTTCTCCCTCCGCTCCTCCACCCCCCTTCCCTCCCACCCACCCCTCCCCCTTCCCCCTCCCTCTCCACAACCCATCTCCGCTATCACAACACGGCCTCCAGGTGAGTTCCCGAGCAGCTCACAAAGCACAACACGGAGAAAAAGGCAGGCCGAGTTACTCACCACACTGCGGGAATGAGGGCAGGTCAGCAGTGTGTGTGTGGTGTGTGGTGTGTGGTGGTAGATTCTTCATGAAATTGCAGTGTTCGGGTAGGGGTATGTGGGGAGAGAGGTGGGGGGAGGGTACAAAGATGCACATTATTTGGAATGTTTTCACTTTGGGTATCCAAAGTAAAGCTTGTTTTATCTAACGACGCTTCTAGAGCGCGTTGATTTTTGTATCATCGGCATATGGTCATTCTGACATATTTCTTTGGAGGAAACCCGCTGATGCCACATAGGGTAATCTTTCCGATAAGCAGCAAGGGATCTTTTATATGCACTTTTCCACAGACAGGACAGCACATACCACATCCTTTGATGAACCAGTTGTGGACCACTGGTTGGAATGGAAAATAGCCCAAACTGCAAATATGTCCACTGAGAAGGATTGATAGTATGACCGACACCTTCACAGGTGAACACGCTATCGCCTGAGCTACGTCCCGCTCCCACTTTTGGTATCCATGTAATTAATGTGGCACATGGTTTCAGAGAACGACCCATATATATGCATGGTCCGTACAGGGCCTAGAAAGTCTTGATAAGTCTACTGGCCAGCCACTAAATCTCGAAGAGAGTGAGGTAGAGAAAGATTTAGGAGTATTGGTAGACAATAGGCTAAGTTTCTCCTAGCACATACAACAAACCGTATCCAAAGCTAATAAGATTGTGGGAATGATTCGCAGAACCTTCAAATACTTGGACGAAAAGATGCTGATCACTTTGTACAAGAGCCAAGTATGGCCAATACTAGAGTATGGAGTCACTATATGGCACCCAACGTTGAAGAAGGATATTAAATCCATTGAAGCTGTTCAGAGAAGGTTAACTAAGCTAGTGCCACATCTGAAGGACGTTAGTTATCCAAACAGACTCAGGAGACTCAAGTTGCCAAGCCTCACGTACAGAAGATTTTGTGGGGACATGATCAACACATGGAAGTTCCTGAATGCTGAGTATAATGTGGATGAGGCCTTGCTATTCAGATGCAGTACCAGGAAGCAGTACCAGAGGTCACTCCAAGAAGCTTTTCAAGCCAAGGTACAACAGCTCACTCAGAGGGGCCTTTTTTTCACAGCGAGTGATAAACATGTGGAATGAGCAACCGGAAGAAGCGGTGGAAGCGGCTACAATAAATCAATTCAAGAATGCGCTGGACAGGGCCTGGGCCAGAGAAACATTCCTGTATGATTTCGAGGCTGCATACCACTAGAGCTGAGAGCTATGAGCTTTGTATAGGCTACGACAAGCCTGCATCAAAGAAGAGGATAATAATAATAATAAAAGTCTTGAGCTTCATTTGCCCCATTTCAAGGCCTCTCTCGTCAGCACCATGACCTGATTTCCCACTGAGTCACAATATCCTGATACTGAGCTAACCAGTCCTTGGCCTATCCTATTAATGCCGAGCGCCAGGCTAGGTAGCGACAAGTATCAATTTAGGAAGTCCTTGGTTTGACTTGACTGGAAATCAAGCTCCCGACCTTCCCCACAGGAAGCCTGCGCTCTACCGACTCGTCCTGTAGAACTCCATGAAACAAACAAACTGCATTTATCATGGATTTTTTTATAACTTTTGGGGGGGGGGGGGGAAGGGGGTGGAGGGCGATTCTTGAGAACCTCAAAACTTGTTGCCTTCAACAGCCAGCAATGGATGAACATATTGCATTTGGCTCTCCAGCCGTTGTGCACACATAGGTTATTGCATGGGTTATTGCATAGGTTATTGCATAGGTTATTGCATAGGTTATTGCGGATTTTGCAACTTTAAATCTCCACAACCCAGCAGGAAGTGCTCTACCGGAAGTGGGCACCTGGCGTCTGTTTGCCCAAGAAATGGAGCAGCCTCCTCAGCCAACAGCTGCTGTAGGGTTTGAGTTGAGGTTGGTTGGTCGTTGGAGTTTTACATCCTAGCAACATCTAAGGTCATATCAGGACAGGTACCGATGTATGACATTTGACAGTGCTCACTCATGGCGACTATATACTGCTGCCAACCTGGGAATTCAGGTCACCGGCACCATGACATGATATCCCACTCTCTCACATCTTCCTGACACTGAGCACACCAGTCCTTGCCCTACCCTAATAATGCCAAGCGCCTGGCTAGGAAGCAACAAGTATCAATTTTTAAGTCATCGTTTTCATTCGACAAGGGTTTGAATCCCACGATCTACCAAAACGAGAGACAGACGCTCAACTCATTTGGACATCCCGTGTGGTCTTGAGTTGAGGTTGCCCGCTCTGGTTACTTAGCTTAGCCGTGTAGTCAGGCGTCTGACTGTGCGCCTCCCCCGCGCACCGAGTTAGCGCAGCCTGCTGCTGCCACCTGGGGACGACCGCCGGAACTAGTTGCAGCTGCGCACAGGCGTGTTTTAACCCTCTCTTCACACTGAGGTCACGTGTGCATGTCTCACCTGAGCTGCTCTGTGAGGTTGAAATGTCGTCTGCTGCCACCAAATTGACACGCTGTAACACAGGGTTGTCAACCCTTACGGTATCGCCGTAAGGTGTACGATTTTTTATGTCCCCATTATCACCTTACGCCGATCTTCGGGTCTTTTTTGTTTAAAATGTGTGTTCGGTTCAAATTTGTTTAATTCCAGTTGAATAATAAAATTTTTCAGCCCTGAGACTGAATTTTCTAATGTTGGCAACCCTGCGATACAATTTATATAATATTATTATATAAATTGTATGGATTATTGTGCCCAAAATGCACCGCAGAGCATCTAAGATTCTTTTTTAATTTCGGGGGTAGTATCCCTAAACCCCTCCCCCCTAATGCTAGGTACACACCTACCGTTTTTCCGCACCCACCTACCGTATACGATCTAAAACTCCCGAAAAGTCGTGAGGTGTGCACTCCCCTAACACACCTAGCGATTGTGATTCCCGACTAAAAACTCAGTTTTAGGGCTAAAACGGGCCGATTACGATTGCGATTCGCGATTCGAAAAATGAATCAGCCCGTTTTCAGTTTTAAGCGGGTCGGGTCGAGTCGCGAGTTTTAGTGCACGAATCATAAACGGTAGGTGTGTACTTGGCATAATATAGCACCCCTTAAGATCTTCCGGTTTTTCATTTTCTGGATATAGGACGCACTGGTTCGTAGTGTTAAGTTATCCATTACCGGATTATGGCAGAGATGGGGTGGGGGGGGGGGGGGGGGGCATGATATAAGCATTTATCAGGATGTCTCCGACACCTTGTCCAGTTACCAAAAAAAGTTTGTTTTATTTAGCGCCACCTGTGAGGGGCTCTAAGCACTGTATGCCAGCTGTGTCTGGCCGTTATCGCCTATAGACCCGTCGGGACCGTCAAATTTTAACTGTTATATATATGGACATATATATATATATATTATATATATGTATATGTATATATATATATATTGATACATATATATATTATATGTATACATATATATATATATTATTTGTTTTCCGGGTATACAGGTACTGGGGAGCACCGGAGGTGGCGCCACCAGTCATGACAGTACAGTGTATAGTGTAGTAGTAGTAGTAATAATAATAATAATAATAATAATAATATTAATAAGGAAATAATTCCCTTCCGCACCTTTATATAATGCGTTATACATCACATATACACGTCTGGTTCTAAACCACTGCCTTGTGGTACAGGTCCTTGACAGAACCGAAGGCTAAGGGAGCAAACCCTAAACAGAAAACCATGTCACTGTGGCAGCATTAAGGGCGGTTGATGTATGGAACTCCCAACATCTCCCGACCAGCCACTGCAGGGACAAATAGTTTTGCGCCTGTCTTGACATGTTCTTGCCGGTGTGAAACCTCTATTTGCTCCCCGAGAGAGTGCCGCTGGTAACTTGCAAAAGGCAGCAGCACTTCAACACTTTTGCAGGCAGCTTTCAGGAAATGTACAACCGCACCCCAGAGAACACTATTTATTCAAAGCAGACTCTAGAATAAAAGCAAGTGGGGAACGCGTCCAAATGGCAACTCTTTGTAGTCACATCACAAACCATTTAAGATGCGATTTGTTTAAATGTGTTTGTAATCAGAACGAGGCTGCCCCTATAGGTTGGATGTGTGCTTCTGTTCAGCTAGCTGGAAATAGCGAGGGGGAGAGAAAATATTTTTAAAAGTGTGTTCAAATGTCCCTTACTCGCTTATTTCTTATGAGTTGAGACAGAGAAAAACTTTTTTTGTTGTTGTTGTTGTTGCTACATTAGTTGATTAAGCAGGGGAAATTTCAGTCCCAGACGACTGGTCTTCCTGATTCCACTGGTCCTTGCCTTATCCTAATAATGCCAAGCGTCTGGCTAGGAAGCGACAAGTATCAATTTTTAAGTCATTGGTTTGACTCGACCAGGATTCGAACCCACGATCTACCAACACGGGAGAAGGACGCACTAACTCATTCGGCCATCCCGTCTGGTTGTTTCTTTACATTTTAGTGGATGATCTTTGAAAGGGTTGAAACAATTTCTTTCTTACTTTCTTTGTTCTTAAAGCTGCATCGTCCGATGAAAACATAAAATTTTCAAAACCAAAACAATAACCTAGATTTGATTCTACATATCTAACTTAGATGCTGGTGCACTTATTAAACATTTGTCGCCACATAGAAGGGACTACTGAGTCAATTTAATAGAACCTGTTACTGCAGAAGCCTATGGTGTTGGAGTTTTGGCAAGCTTGCCTAAATTAATTTAGCACCTTTCCATTTTAAATATTTCAAAAGTTAGTGATTTAAAATAAAGGTTACTTCAAACTAAAGTAAGGTAGGTTATAATGAACAACCTTATATGTTTATCTCAGAAAATGAGAGAAACTCAAAACCATCGGACTATGCAGCTTTAACCGAACACGCATTTCAAATAGACGATTTTCATCACCAATTCGTGCCTCCTGACGGCAGTGGAAGAACTAATATTATGGGTAGCATCTCAGTGTTCGACATGCTCTGTAGAAAAGGTATAATAGAGGATTTCCACTACCACACTGCCCTCTGACAGCGGTGGAAGAACTAATGTTTTGATTAGCAGCTCAGCGTGCAACATGCTCTATGGAAAAGGTACAATAGAGGATTTCCACTACCAGCCCGCCCTCTGGCGGCAGTGGAAGAACTAATGTTTTGATTAGCAGCTCAGCGTGCAACATGGTCTGTGAAAAAGGTATAATAGAGGATTTCCACTACCAGCCCGCCCTCTGGCGGCAGTGGAAGAACTAATGTTTTGATTAGCAGCTCAGCGTGCAACATGCTCTGTGAAAAAGGTATAATAGAGGATTTCCACTACCATCCCGCCCTCTGATGGCAGTGAAAGAACTAATATTGTGGGTAGTAGCTCCGTGTGCATCAAAAATTAAAATCAAAGTGCTCTAGTGGCACCGGTAAAGTTGCATAGTCCGATGGTTTTGAGTTTCTGACATTTTCTGAGATAAACATATCA
The DNA here is from genome assembly GCA_030323885.1 of Branchipolynoe longqiensis. Classification (NCBI taxonomy): domain Eukaryota; kingdom Metazoa; phylum Annelida; class Polychaeta; order Phyllodocida; family Polynoidae; genus Branchipolynoe; species Branchipolynoe longqiensis. The sequence continues at coordinate 2,175,867 of CM059201.1, forward strand.
GGTTGTTCCTTATAATCTACCTTACTTCAGTTTGAAGTAACTTTTATTTTAAATCGCTAACTTTTGAGATATTTGAAATGGAAACATGCTAAATTAATTTTGGCAAGCTTGTAACAGCTTCTGCAGTAACAGGTTTTTATTAATTGACTCAGTATCCTTTATATGTGACAACAAATGTTCAATAAGTGCACCAGATATGTAGAATCAAATCTAGATAATTGTTTTGGTTTTGAAAATTTTATGTTTTCATCGGACTATTCAGCTTTAAGTAAAACAAACTTTGACTAAAGTGGCGTAGAGTTTGGGTCGCGACTGGTTCGCTACAATTCGTTGTGTTTGACTGGAATTGCTGACTTGAATCGTTTGTGTTTGAGACGACTGACTTACTCCCAATTGCTGGATCGAATGCGGTGGCCGAATCGATAGAGCGCAGACTTCCCGTGTGGAAGGACTGGAAGTCGATTCCCGGTCGAGTCAAACCAGTGACTTACAAAATTAATACTTGTCGCCACGTAGTCTAGCGCTCTGTATTAATAGGATAGGGCAAGGGCTGGTTATGTCTGCATCAGGATAATATGACTGAGTGGTATATCGATGGCATTATTTCCCAGTGGGGCAACACTATGAAGTCACCATGAGTGCACACTGTTAGAAGTTGGTACTCGTCCTGATATGACCTTAGATGGTGCCAGGACGTAAAACTCCAACAACTAACCAACCAACAAAATGAATTGCTAGTGTTTGAGAATAGAATGGCTTACTCCAACTGTTTGTGTTTGTGTCTGATTACACTGGCTTACTTCAATTGCCGGTGTTTGTAGCGCTGGGCGGGGCGGGGCACCGCCAGAGGGCAGGCTGTCTCAGGACGGCACACTGGTCCCGTTGATGGTGGAATCCCTATCATTATCCCACCCAGCAATGAAGCAGAGTAACACATGCCACCAGAGTACTCGTGCCGGTGTTGCGGTTTCCGAGGCACCCCAGTTTGCCAGGGACACATCCATTCAAATGCATTGTCAACGGCCGTGAGCAAATCTTCATACAGAAAAAGTCAAATATCTCTCAAATTACACCACCTAGAAACAAATAGCTTGGTACACATATAAAAAACATGTATACCAAAAAGACTATATTAAATTGATACGGTTGGGGTTCTGGATTTCTATTAATTTTGAATAAAACTAACATTTTGCACTGCGCATACCGTCAAACTCAAGGCATTGTCAATGGTCGTGAGCAATGTTCATACAGAAAATACAGAAAAAGTGAAATATCTCTAAAAACCACACCATCTAGAAACGAATCGTTTGGTACACATATAGAAAACATCTTTACCAAAAACATTATATTAAATTTATAAGGTTAGTGACGATGCTGTTCGATTTTGACGCATGCGCAGAAGCGATGTGTCCCTGGCAAACTGGTGTGCCTCGGAAACCGCAACACCGGGTCACAGTGAGGTTGTCGGGGACCAGCGTGCTCGCACTCAACACTCTCCAAGCACACTCTTCACAGCAGCGAATGGGTCCTATGCGTGTATGTACCCACACCAACAGGCATGAGTCACAATGGGAAACCGCGTGGAGAGTGGGAGAGTGAGTGTGTTGAGCTGCTCAGAGCTGACTCTGCCACCAGCCACCAACTAGTGTGTAGGTACAAGTGGAGAGTGGGGATTGCCATAATAATCTATATTCTGATGCATGTTAATAGTATAATGTTATAGTGTACCGTGCCGGTTTACTGCCCAGTAAAAGAGTTGACCTCCACTGGGGAAGCTGTCACGAGTGACAGCATGTGGGGGCTTGATATGCAAACCCCCAATGGATTAAATCAACGGTTGTGTTTTCTGGGAGTATCTACTTGAGGCTGTGCTGGCAGTGTTAGTAAGTACTGACAGTTGGATCATGTTAGCATGCTGATGGTATCACACACAGACTGACAGGATCGGATTAATAGGATGACTTGACAGTTGGATCATGGGGAGATACTGATGGTATGACACACAAACTGACAGGATCGAGTTAATAGGATTACCTGTCAGTTGGATCATGAGGAGATACTGATGGTATGACACACAAACTGACAGGATCGGTTTAATAGGATTACCTGTCAGTTGGATCATGAGGAGATACTGATGGTATGACACACAAACTGACAGGATCGGTTTAATAGGATTATCTGTCAGTTGGATCATGAGGAGATACTGATGGTATGACACACAAACTGACAGGATCGGTGTAATAGGATTACCTGTCAGTTGGATCATGAGGAGATACTGATGGTATCACACACAAACTGACAGGATCGGTTTAATAGGATTACCTGTCAGTTGGATCATGAGGAGATACTGATGGTATCACACACAAACTGACAGGATCGGTTTAATAGGATTACCTGTCAGTTGGATCATGAGGAGATACTGATGGTATCACACAAACTGACAGGATCGGTTTAATAGGATTACCTGTCAGTTGGATCATGAGGAGATACTGATGGTATCACACACAAACTGACAGGATCGGTTTAATAGGATTACCTGTCAGTTGGATCATGAGGAGATACTGATGGTATGACACACAAACTGACAGGATCGGTTTAATAGGATTACCTGTCAGTTGGATCATGAGGAGATACTGATGGTATCACACACAAACTGACAGGATCGGTTTAATAGGATTACCTGTCAGTTGGATCATGAGGAGATACTGATGGTATACACACAAACTGACAGGATCGGTTTAATAGGATTACCTGTCAGTTGGATCATGAGGAGATACTGATGGTATCACACACAAACTGACAGGATCGGTTTAATAGGATTACCTGTCAGTTGGATCATGAGGAGATACTGATGGTATCACACACAAACTGACAGGATCGGTTTAATATGATTACCTGTCAATTGGATCATGAAGAGATACTGATGGTATGTCACACAAACTGACAGGATCGGTTTAATAGGATTACTTGACAGTTGGATCATGAGGAGATAGTGATGGAATGGCACACACACTGACAGGATCGGTGTAATAGGATTACCTGTCAGTTGGATCATGAGGAGATACTGATGGTATGACACTCAAATTGACAGGATCGGTTTAATAGGATTACCTGTCAGTTGGATCATGAGGAGATACTGATGGTATGACACACAAACTGACAGGATCGGTTTAATAGGATTACCTGTCAGTTGGGTCATGAGGAGATACTGATGGTATCACACACAAACTGACAGGATTGGTTTAATAGGATTACCAGTCAATTGGATCATGAGGAGATGCTGATGGTATGACAGAAACTGACAGGATCGGTGTAATAGGATTACCTGTCAGTTGGATCATGAGGAGATGCTGATGGTATGACACAAACTGACAGGATCGGTTTAATAGGATTACCTGTCAGTTGGATCATGAGGACATACTGATTGACAGGAACCATATAGCAGCATTCATTGACTGACACTGACAGCTAGATCATTGGGAATACTTGTAGCCAGATCCGAATCGGCCCATCATTTCTGGTAAATTGGGACTTGAACACTCATACGCACTGAGAACACTGCTATCCAAATCTAGATCGAAGGCTTATGGTAGTTAGGATCTAAACGCTCATACACACTGCACCACCACCACAGTTTGTCATTCCATCCAGATAGATAGCTGATCGCGACCTTACTATAAAAAGGTTCTATGTGACAAAATGGTGCTTTCAAGATAATGAGGACTGAAACTGTGTAACTGCATGATACTTGATAGCAAAGCAGATAGAACAATATTATTTTTAATATATCTCAGTGAAAAATACCAGTTGAGAGACAGTTGTGTAACTGTATGATTGATAGCCGTTTGTAGATAGAACATTTTTACATCCATAACACCAATTCGGTCACTTTGTAAGATAGAACCTTTTTATAGTAAGGTCACGTGATAGTTGTGGCATAAATCTGTGCGAATTGATAGTAAGACGACGCCGTGTCACCAAGGCAACACACACGGGAGACCGGCGTCCACGAACATGGTCAGTGACAGGATGGAGAGGTTTCTGGAAATCAACTTTAGCATTTTCCGCGGCTCCAAGAGGCTTCTGAAGCATTCAGAAAGCATTGATATGCTTGAGGGTAGGTATGGGGAGTTTGTGTGTTGTTTGGGAGTTACACCGAAGATTTTGTTATATACATACACTGACAGGAGACCGCAGGTGACGCGACACATGCAGTGTTGGGTCTTATGGAGTATAACAATAATGATAATAATATATATGATGTATAACGCATTATGCAAGTCTAACGATACGTAAGGGAATTATTATATATATATGATGTATAACGCACTATGCAAGTATAAAGATACGTAAGGGAATTATTATCATTATTGTTATACTCTGTAAGACCCAACAGTGTATGGGTCGTGCCACCTGCAGTCTCCTTGCCTCCACCGGATGTAGACCAGTGTCAGTCACACTGGAAGATTTTTTCCAATATATATATAAGTATATAATGTTTGCTATATACATATGTGCGTATATGTCGCCTTTGCTATTTATATTTGCATAATAGATTATACAGGACAAACCTGTGTTTTGTAATTGTGGGCCAGTTGGTGCCAAGGTCTTGCATGTCTTGTATCAAGAAATGTACTGATATGGCGGTTTTATAGTGCTGTACTAGAGGGGTACCGTGCCGCCGCCAGTTCAGCAAATACGATTGTTGGAACCAGCAACAACAACAAAAGCAACAAGACAAGCAAATATACCTAGTGCAAAAAATAGCAGTAACAGTGATGTTCAAAGCGAATGTACCTAAAAAAAAGTTAGTTTTATTTAACCACGCCTCTAGAGCACATTGATTTTTAACATCGGCTATTGGACGTCAAACATATTGTCATTCTGACATATTTCTTTGGAGGAAACCCGCTGCCGCTACATACGCTACTCTTTCCGATAAGCAGCAAGGGGTCTTTTATATGCACTTTCCCACAGACAGGACAGCACATACCACATCCTTTGATGAACCAGTCGTGGACCACTGGTTGGAACGGAAAATAGCGCAAACGAATATACCTGGTGAAAGAAGTAGCGGTAGCAAGCAATACTGCCTACAGGCTCAACGATATTGTACCCGGTGAAAACAGCACATATAACACTCTGCACCGGACCCGATGTCCGAATCGGTAGAGCGCAGGCTTCCCATACGGAATGTTCAGAGTTCAAATCCCAGCCTAGTCAAATCAATCACTTATAAAAATTGATACTTGTCGCTACCTAGCCTAGCACTTGGCATTAATAGGATAGGGCAAGGACTGGTTGGCACGGTAGCGGGATAATGTGACTGTGTGGGATATCAAGTCATGGTGCCCGCGACCTGGTTTCCCAGTGGGACAGTACTATAATTGATAGTACTGCCCCACTGGGACTGTCGCAAGTCGGTACTCGTCCTGCTATTACCTTCAATGTTGCTAGGATGTAAAACAACAGCAAACAAACAACGCTCAGCACTAATATGCTAGATAGAAATGGGGAGACTGCACTTAGGGGGTAATGTCAACGACCTTATAATACTAAGATGGCTCACTCCCTATCTCTCCCATGGTAATGTCAATTTGGCAGTGTCACCTTGTGGTGGGTTTGATCAGCTCGGCTGCTGGTTGGTGTTGCTCATGTAAACACATACAATTATATTATACATGAGATAGGTAAGTATGAATACACATCAATATGAAATTGCTATGAACAAATACACATCATTATCAGCATTATCATCATCATCGCCATCATCACACATCTTTCACATTCATATATACATTTATACATATAATATAGCACCTGTTTAACCAAGAAAACAGCCAGCGCACCAAGTGGTGGGTTTGATCATTTTTATTACGCAGTACAGGCTGAGTGAGCCTTCTTAGTATTATAGGGTCCTTGGTAATGTAGAGGTGGTTACGGGTGTGTCGGGGTGGGGTGGGGGTAGGGGGTGGGGGTAGGGGCGGGTGTAGGGGGTGGGGGTTGGGGGTTGGGAGATTCAGAGCAGTGGGGCAGTGAGGTGGGAGTGGCCTGTGCGAGGTGGAATTGAGAGGGAGAGATTTAGAGCTAGAGAGAGGTAGATACAGTGGGTTCTCTGAATGTTGAGTCACGTGCTTGGGGTTGGGCCCCGTAGGGTGAGAGGCTGAGGACACTCATCTTCGTAGAAGTAGAAGCCTGACTGTTGCGGTTTTAGTCATTATCCGCGTTCGTGTCTTCAGTTACCAGCATCTACTGTCGTCTGCTTTGGTCGAACGTCGTCTGCTTTGGTTAAGTGTTGTCTGTTTTGGTCAAATGTTGCCCGCTTTGATCGAACGTCGTCTGCTTTTGGTCAAATGTAGTATGCTTTGGTCAAATGTCGCCTGCTTTTGGTCAAATGTAGTCTGCTTTGGTCAAATGTTGTCTGCTTTGGTTAAGTGGCGCCCGCTTTGGTTAAGTGTCATCTGCTTTGGTTAAGTGTCATCTGTTTTGGTTAAGTGTTGTCTGTTTTGGTCAAATGTCATCTGCTTTGGTTGAACGTCATCTGCTTTTGGTCAAATGTTGTCTGCTTTGGTCAAATGTCATCTGCTTTTGGTCAAATGTAGTCTGCTTTGGTCAAATGTCGTCTGCTTTGCCCCGGGCCTCCGCAGGGTCAAGATTATATCGTCTACTTTGGTCAAATGTTGTCTGCATTGGTCAAATGTAGTTTGCTTTGGGCGAACATCGTCTGCTTTCGTCAAATGTTGTCTAATTTGGTCAAATGTCTGCATATATATATATTTTACCTCGGTATGCCGCCTCTGGCTAGCCGTAGGCTAGGGAGAAGGAAGCACATCCGGGTCCAGCAATTAGCATAAGCGACTCACAACGGGAGGACGTTTGTGAGTTGCTCTGTTAGTAAGAGGTAAGAATAAAATGGTGAGCTCCTAAGAAGTGACTTGAACGTTCCTTGCATTCTTTACTGTCCTCCAGACTTATATTATTAACCGCTATGGTCAACTTCAGATTGCTATTTGGATTGCTCTATAATCTTATTTAATTAAGGGCCTTCTGCTCATGGTCTGTCAGGAGTCGAACTCTCCACCTCGGACATTGCTAGTCAAGGGTCAGGCTGGCAGGATGACAGACAACCGGCGGCAGGAGGCACAAGACATTCACATGGAAACAATTATTTATATTAACAAGTTAGGCTCGCCTTAAGCGGGGGTGGAATAGCCCGACGGTTAAATATACATATATATACATATATATATACATATATACATATATATACATATATATATATTCATATAAATACATATATGTAATCGCGCCATGGTGCCTCTATTCTAAAAATAACTGTACATTGTGCTGAGTAAATTATCTACCAAAGTAAAGAAAATTGGGGAATTGCGATGCGTTAATTTTGCACACAACCCGCCAATTATGATAGATATGTCATGAGAGTTAACAACAACAACAACAAAAATGTTAAACAAATTCTGGTAGGGAGAAGAGGTTGGCGGGGGTCTGGGGTAGGGGGTGGCTAGATAAAAGATTCACCCGGTACTTGTAGTACACGGGTGAAGACCAGCCTTATATATATACGTGCGAAAATAGCGTTAGTATGGAACAAGAAGTAGAATGCCTGTCACCAGTGTCAAATGGTTACTTATATCAGAACAGAGTTGGTGAAATGGGAGAGAATGCAAAAAGACAAGATGGCGACCAGAGAACGCCATCGATTTCACTTTTAAATTGTATTAAAGTATATGTTTTATTATATTTTCCAACTCAAAAGTAGCGGGTAAACATGAAGACATATACAAAGAATAAATGTTGCTTCTTAGATTGTGAAATTAGGCTCTCATAAAGACTCAGTTATTTAGCCCGATTTTTCGACCGTTTTTATATAAGGCTGGTTTTCACCCCTGTACTGGAAGTACGGGTGAATCTTTTATCTAGGTGTGGGGGGGGGGGGCGTGCGTGGGGCGGCGGGGGGGGGGGGGGGTTGTGTGTTTCCGTCTTCCCGCTGATGCAAACTCCAGAATGCACCAGACTGCTTTGTGTCTCATGTGAGCCTCATGTTTCATCCAGGGGGCGCCACCTGGCCGCCTGTCCCGCGTTAAATCACGTGACCTGCTGCATGTGTTTCAGCATCGAGCGCCCTGTAGTCCATTCCCCGTCCTACTCCTGGGGTTCTCTTTGTGGGGTTTCTTTTAGGGGGGTGGGGTGGAGTGGGGGGGGTCTATTTTTGGGGGTGGGGGGGGGGGGAGAGGCTGACTCACATCTTCCTAATGTTTCCCATATTTCTTCATTTTACACCTACCAAAGTAAAGAACCCTATGATATATATCATTTTCATATGGAATTTTCAGCGGTTCCCGTCCTGATATGATCTTAGATGTTGCCAGGACGTAAACCTCCACACACAAACAAACAATGCAGGTGTGTAGTGAGTGAGGTTCACTATTTTTTTGAGGAGGGATAACTTTTTCCTAATCTTTCCCCATTTCTTCATTTCACACCCACCAAATTAAAGAACCCTATGATATATATCATGCCATGACTCATGGGGTTCTTTATATCTATATAATGATATACATTATCAAATATAATATATAATAATATAATATCTATTTTATCTAATTATATCTAACATGTATATGATAGATATAAAATATATTATCATATATATATTGTATATATTATATATATTATATATATTAAATATTTGCAGGTATTGCCAGTATTGCAGGTATAGCAATACCTCAGGGAGTTTGATGCCCCTGCCTTGCAGAGTTGTACAGCACTGCCTTGTGGTACAGGTTCTTGACAGAACCGAAGGCTAAGGGAGCAAACCCTAAACAGAAAACCATGTCACTGTGGCAGCATTAAGGGGGTTGATGTATGGAACTCCCAACATCTCCCGACCTGCCACTGCAGGGACAAATAGTTTTGCGCCTGTCTTGACATGTTCTTGTCAGTGTGAAACCTCTATTTGCTCCCCGAGAGAGTGCCGCTGGTAACTTGCAAAAGCCAGCAGCACTTTTGCAGCCAGCTTTCATGAAATGTCGTTCAATCATGAGGCTAACCTGGAAGGACAAAGTGACAAATAAGGAAATACTCGAATGGACAGGGCTGCCCTCTATGGAAGATCTTCTGATCAAAAAGAATCTCGGGTGGACTGGACACGTCATGAGGATGTCATCAGACAGGCTACCAAAGCAGATCCTCTATTCTCAACTGTCTTCTGGCTACAGAAAGAGAGGGCGCCCTCGTCTCCGGTTCAAGGATACCATCAAGAGAAACCTGAACTGAGAGACATTAAGACCGACTCATGGACGCAACTCTCACAGCAGAGAGCTAAATGGAGAGCGGCAGTCAAGTAATGAAAGCAGTCTTTGTCGCATCACGACCGACATCATGATGATGATGATTAAATATATTATATATTAATAAAAATTATTATATATATAATATATTATACATATTATATATATATATATTATATATATGACTAGACATTATTATATCTATTCTATTATAGATATAAAATATAAGGGTGTTTTTAATGGTGTCTGTATTATGACCTATATACGGCCCAGAAAGCAAATAGCGAACTGAATTCATTACTGGTTATTTCTTTCACCTCAAATGGTGTTATTTCAGATTCATTCTGCTGTTCCGTTTTTTTTCGCCCAATTAGAATAATTGAATATTATAGCAAAATGTATGTTCCCATATATAAATTTGTCAATTTAAAACAAGAACAAAGAATTCGTTCAGGCCTCTTAAATTAAAATCCATTCCATGTGATCAACATAATAATAATACCCCGTTTCAGATTTAGTTGGATAAAGATTCCGTTTAAAAACCGATTCGGGAGTACCCCCTCCTCCCCCCACCCCCACCCCCCATCCCATCGGCACCTAACACGTGCGCACACGCCCCACTTCTTTAAGGGTCACGTGCCTGTCTCTGACAACCAATCACTGGCCTGCTTCTCATTTTCTTCCTCCTCCTCGTCCCTTCCCTTTCTGCACATCCTGTTCCTTCTCCTCCTCTTCCTCACCTCTTCATCCTCCTCCACCTCCACCTGGGTCTTCTTCTTCCTCTTCTTCCTCCTCCTCGCCCCTTGCCCCTCTTCCTCTTCCTCCTCCTCGTCCCTTCCCCCTCCTCCTCCTCCTCTTCTGACTGTCTCTTCTGCTTCCTCCTCCTCTTCCTCCTTCTCTTCATCCTCCTCCCCCTCTTCTTCCTCATCCCCCTTCCCCTCCTCTTCCTCCACCCTCCTTGCATTCTTCCTCTCCTTCCTATTCCCTCTTCTTTCTCCTCCTCCTCCTCCCCTGTCCTCGCTTAGCGCCTCCTACTCCTCTTCCTTCTCATTTTCGTCGTCTTCCTCTTCTTCTTCCCCCTCTTCCTTATCCCTTTCCTCTCCATTCTTTTCCTTATCCCCACACCTCTGCGTCCTGCTCCGCAACCACTTCCCTTCCCTTCCTCCTTCTCTTCATCCTCCCTCCTCGTCCTTCTCCTTTTCCCATTACCGTTCCTCCGCCTCTACCACTATCCAGCCATCTACGCCTCTTCACCCACTTTCTCTTCCCCCACTTCCTCCTCTTCCCCCTCCCCCTCGTCCCCCCCTCTTCCCCCAGTCTCCTCTTCCCCATCCCCTCTTCCCCACCCTTTCCCCTCTTCCCCTTTTTTCCCCACTCCCCTCTTCCACCTCTTCCCCTTCTTCCCCCTCTTCCCCACTCCCCCTCTTCCCCACCCCCGCTCTTCCACCTCTTCCCCTTCACTTCCCACTTGTTCCCCACTGCCCTCTTCCCTACTACCCCCTTCTTCCCCTTCTTCCCCCTCTTCCACCACTTCCCCTTCTCTTCTCCCCCTCTTCCCCTTTCCCCCCTTTCCCCATTCCCTCCCCTTCTTCCCCATCCCCTCTTCCTCTCCTCTCTCCCCCCCCTCTTTCTCACAACTCACCCCCTTCCTTTCTTTTCCCCCACTCTCCCCCTCTCCCTCTTCCCCATTTTCCACCTCTTCCCCTTCTTCCCCCTCTTCCTCCTATTCCCCTTCTTCCCCCTCTTCCCCACGTCCCCTTTTCCGCCTCCTCGCCCGGCAGCTCGTAGCGCCCCCTATAACACATAACATTCGCTCCTGTCCCCACGGCCCCAGCGTTTGCCCCGCGCTTCCGCAGGGTCAAGGTCACGCCAAGGTCACACAGGCTAAGCGAACACCAGATGAACGTTCGACATGACAACTCTTCACCAGCAACCATTTGGGTCTGGTTTTTTTTGTTATTCCGGTGACAGGCATGGGAGAGAAAAAAAAGATCTTCCCAGTTATATATATTTTCCATTACTCCATAATCATGTCATCACAAGAAAAGTGGAATTAGTGAGAATTAAAATTATTTTCGGGTAAAAAAATCTGTTATTGTAATTATATTTGTGGATTTACGTTTATGGGGTTTTGCGCCTGAACTCTCCATATGTGTATGTGTTCAATGGCAGTCTAGCATCATTCTCCGACTTGATCAGTTGGGTCGAGAGAGAGACCGAAAGACAGAAAGAGAGAGAGAGAGAGAGAGAGAGAGAGAGAGAGAGAGAGAGAGAGAGAGAAACAGAGAGACAGATAAACAGATAAACAGATAAAGCGATAGATATAGAGTGAGAGAGCAAATAAAATCAAGCAACAAGTATCCAGTGATGTAACTACTACCCGTTTTCATTGCCTTTTTGTTGTTGTAAATATAGTTTATTAATTGAATAAAGTCTTTTGTGCGAGCCATGACACTGGTCTTCCAAGTTCCAGTCATGTGATGATACAGTTATTTGTTGTTGTTGTTGTTCAAGTGTTTTTATTCCTCTGAATAACATGTTGTCAGTGCTAATGCACTGGTCTTCCAGCCCTAATCACAATTGCCTCTACACAGTAAACAAATCTACAACAATATACAGATAGACAATTACAGGAAACTAAGCAAAACATTGGTACATGAATGATAGGTAAAGAACAAGATAAGCGAAAAAGAAACATATGCGGGGATGTAACTGTGTTAAACTAGTATGGTAGGCGTTACTAGGGGGTGGGGCATAACTGATTATCTTTCTAGTAGTAACATACTCTTTGAAAGGGTGATGGGGGATGTAGGGTGGGCCTTTGTGATTGAACTTGTGTTCATGGTAATCTCAGATGGGGCCTATTGAGTTATATATATATATATATATATCGTCCAACGGGCGCGCAAATTGCTTCCGCATGTGCACGCGACGGTTCGCGGGGGTAAAGCGTTGCTTAGCGATTAGCTAAGCAACGAAAGAAGGTCGGGCGTTCGGGGCCTGACCCGGCAGACGTGTTTATTCGCGCTCTGTCATTTTCAGCCGATATTCGGTCTTTTTCTTATCTAAATTCTAAAACCAAGGTAATCAAATCACACGGGAGGAAAAGGGAGTTCGTAGCGCCTTAAATAGGTATGCATATTTCGTTGGTATCCTTGTTAGTTATGGTAAGAATAAAGTCGTGAGCTCTCGTGAAGGTGGACTGAGACGTTCCTTGCATTCTTTACTATCCTCCAGTATTATTGTGGATTAACCGCTATAGAAAACCTGATATTCGATCGCTTTATATGTAATTAAGGGCCTTAAGCCTAAGTAGGCCTTATGCAGTTACTTACTCCATCTGTGGGAATATAATGACAGACTATAACAGAATTTAACGTAGTGTTACTTCAAGGCGGAAATTAACAACATTAACTTAGAACTGATTATCAGTGACAGCGGCGGCATCCCTAGCCGTACGCGTACTTCTAGAATTATTCAGTAACACAATTAATATACCGAAATGCGAAGGGGACAGCCAGCTAGTTGAAATAACCTAACTTATAGAAGTAGGGACACTTTAGGCCTATAGGCGCGCTCGTCGGCGAATTGCGTATGTAGATGAAACTCTGGCTGGCCGCCTTTAGCGCGGGGCGGACACCGACGGCGACGGACTACCTGCAGACGGGAGGAGGAGCCGCAGCAGCCCGAGGCAGGCTCAGGAATTTCACATGGAAATTATTACATAACATTAACACGTTAGGCTCGCCTTAGGCGGGGGCAGATTAGCCGAACGGTTAAACTGGTGCCGTGACCAGGATTAGTAAGGAGTGTAATACCTTTTAGTTCACTTTCGATACGCGGATCTTATAAAAATAATGGCGTGTTGTCAGAAGTGACAGCGCGTACGCATTGTGACAGCGACACACGGTCACTGTCTTCATGTTCCATGACGTGATATTGATAGTTTACGGCGTACCGGGGCAGCATCATTGCGAATGGTGACTTGACCCATGTGGTATACTTGTTATATTTTGCGGCTAGCCTTAATTAATTAGTAGTTTAAACAACCAGCGAGGGGCGAGCCTTGAATCCGCGGTTAAAACATCTGCGCAAATCGTGGCCTGAGGAGCGTTAGATGCACAATAATGGCGTACCCTAGTGTCGCTCCGACTGGAGGAGGCGTACAGGACGTGGACTAGCTATCCCGATACTAGGCTATACGTGCATTATATTTGGTTAGAGTTTTTAAATTAAAATTGCTGCTGCGGTTCTCCGACATTAAATGCCGGCCTATTTTTAGTGAATCTTCGCAGTTTGCTTGCGCTAGCCGCATGTTTTTCTTAGTTCCATCGTTACCTAGCGACATCGCGCGTCGCTGGCACAGGAGACGACGTCAGAAAGCGTTATTGGAACATTAGGGCAGTGTGTCAACGTCTGCCAGACTGTTTGGTCGGTTTTCGTTACGTGCTAGCTTTTTCACTCTTTTTCCTGTATTTACGTCTAAAAGCTCTTTCATTAACCTTTATTTCTTAAATCTCCTTCTTATTCGGCATCTTTCTTTTTGTTCAAATTGTCATTAGGATCTTCTAAATTTCGTGTATTTCTATAATTAACCGTTGGTAGCGAGAAAATAACTGAAATCAAGGAATTGTTCTATCTGGGCATAGAGCGATTAATTTATTTCAGTTGCTCATTTTTATTCATTATCCTTTTATTCGTACAAAATTCGGAGCATTTTTCATAAATTTTAGTAGATTGTTTAGGGTTTTTTTTATATACCAGCGAAATTTGAATTTCTTTTAGTTTTGGTGGTTGCACAAGCCAGTCGCCTAGGCTCGCAAAGGCTAAGGCTCGCGAGCTGGCTAGGCGGAAGGACCCTGGTGAGGCCCCTATTTCCGCCCGCCGCGGTTGCTTGCGTTCTGCAGCACCTGCGGGGGGAGAAAAGGGCGATGGGGAGGCGCAATCTTTGGATGGCGTCTCCATAACAGATTCGGACAGTGTTCGAAGTCTCGGGGTATCCCCCCTTACTGTAATGGCGGACCCAGTCCGACCTGCCGGGGTTTCGCCCCTAACTGTAACGGCTAATCCAGGAACTCCTGGAAAAGCTGTGGTTGATACACAATTTGCGCCCGCGCAAAATCCAGAAGCCGCCAAAAGCGCGCAAATGTCCCTCCAGGTCACTCGTGAGGAAGGCAGCCTCTTCTCTTTCCTTCCGAAAGAGAGGACGGGTGCTACTCCGACCCTGTCTCTTCCGCCCCCAGTCATGGACTTGTCGTACATGATACCTGCCGCGCAACATTCCGTGCAACGGGAGCAACTAAATGCGTTACAAAAGCGCGAGAGGGAAATCCTCACGCGCGAAAATGAGCTGAATGCCCAATGGCAACAATTTGCTGGGGGCGATATAAATGCGCACCACACCCCCGGGGTTTCTGATGGAGTGTTAAAAGCAATCCAACGGCAAGCAAAGCTTGGCCCTCCTAGCAGCGCCAATGTAAATGCGTCTAACGCGGCAGGCTGTGCGCCCACAGCTCCCTCCCTTCCAGCTGGGCAAAATGCGCCCGTCGACGGCTGCGCGCAAAACGCGAGCGCCGACTCTTTTGCTGCATACCGGTACACCGGTGCAGAACGGGAACTCATAAAGACGACCCCAGCCATTCGCCGGGCGGTAATGGAGGCATCCACTATCACCCCTGGCATCGGTGCCTCAGCGGTATACCGATCTCTGTATTTGCGCGACCGAAATATCAGCGTGCAAGAGCAGTACCAGCCCGCAAGGGTGAGGGCTGTCGAAGTTCCCCCGTTTGACGGAATAAACCCAGACTGGGAGACTTGGTGGGAAAAGTTCAGTAAGGCGATGTCCGTGAACCGGTGGAATGAGACCACTGCGCTTACGCGCCTGATCCACTTGTTACAAGATGGTCCAGGTCAGTTGGCTGTGGATAGGTGGGAGCAAGATAAGTGCGCCACCTTAGATGAATTGGTGGAAGCGTTGGCTTGGCAATTCCAGGGAATGGATCCCTTATCGAAATGGGAACTCTTTGAGAAGAGATTCCAACGTCCGTCAGACTCGGCCAATTCCGTCTACTACGGGATGATGCTAGAGTCTGAGGCCAGAAAAGCTGGACAAGGATGTGGAATGTCGCGCGATTTAATCGCGCGCAAAACAGTGGCAGTGTTCATTCATGGTTTGCGCGACCGGGAGGAACGCGACATGATCTTGAAGCAATGGTCCCCGGGTAGACACACCATGGAGGATATTTATCAAATGTTAAGGGATCACGCGGCAAAAGCGCGTATGACCCCACGTAACTGCACGGTGGCGGAAATTACTTCCGCCGTGGCAGACTTGCCGTACGACAATCCATATGATGTAGTGGATACAGGAATTTGCGCCTATAACGGGCACCCTTCACAGAATACCCAACAGGGTAACGCTAACAAGCGTGAATGGCCAAATAGGCGTCCACACTTTAACCCTGATTTGCAGGGTAGATCGCAAAGGGCGTTTCAACCGAACCGCCCGAATCGCTCTCGGAATTCCGGGAGGATTGAATGTTTTAGATGCCGGGACTTTGGTCACATGGCGTATGAGTGTCCTTTGTCACAGCCTCGTTCCTTAGAACAGGCTATGGTGGATGGAGTCCGTAACGGGTGCGATAATTCGCGCCATGTACCAGAACTATTGGCCCGGCTACAGGCAGCAGCGGCAAAAATAGTGCGCGCGATAATACGCGAATCGCGCGCCCTGTCACTAACAACGTGCATGGGAGCAAGCAAATTGCGCCCACAGGCAAGCAATTCGCGCCTAACCATAGCGCTGTTGCTGCCGTACACCATGAATCGGGATCTCCCGAGTTCTTAGCCGATACTGATTTTTTAAATTAGTACCAGCTGCAACGCCGGAAGTGGTGTCAGCTATTATTGTACGGGGAAATCTTCCCAGCGCATCTGTTGAGAGTTGTGCTAAACCCCTTGCGCACAATCTCCCATCAGATTCGTGCAATGTGCACAGTGTGTCTACACCGTCTACATGTACTATCGGCGTCCGCCAGGTTTTCTTGGCTGGAATGCGATCAATGTGCGCGCAAAATGCGCGCAGCCCTGAGTCTGATCCGTGTATGGACTATCTTTTAGAGAGAACTGGACTAAACCTACACAACGTGGATGAAAGAGACCAGTTCGCCATGAACATTTTCCCACTGAATGGGAAAAGATGGTATGTCCCCATCAACATTAGAGAATCCAATGGATTCTTCCTTATTGATACCGGGGCGGCCATGTCCGTGATAGGAAAAGGATTCTTTGATAATCTCAACCTGAATACGCGTAACTTGGTCTCCGACGTGAGGCCTTTAAGTGTAACGGGACTAGTAATCCCACAATTTGGTTGTACAGATATCCCGCTGGGTATCGCCAATCAGATATTTTACTCATCTGTATTGATAGTGGACATACCGGAGGATGGTATTCTGGGGAGCGATTGGATGTCATTTTACGAAGCCAGTCTCTCGCCACATAATGGGCTGCTGGAAATTCTGCAACCTTATAACTTGGTCACACACTGTCAGCTACGAACAGACTGCGGTCTTGCGTGCCTGGCAGAAGATGTTACATTAAATGCGCACCAAACGGTGGCGGCATTAATTTCAACCAGACATATAGAAGGGAAAGGTCAGTGCTTAATTGAACCCGACCCTGAAGTACTCAGTTGTATGGGAGTCACAGCGGCTCCCTCGTTAATTTGTGGCGCAGACGGTGCTGTGTTACCGCTGTGTAACACTACAGACGATTGTGTCCATTTGCGGCGAGGCCAGGTCATTGGCAACGCCTCTGAAGCCAGATCGCATGGTTCCATCAATAGTCCTACGGCCGCCATGGTGTTCGACTTACTCAAAAGAGAACGCGGCGTGGAGGGATTTGGAGGATCCCCAGAACCGGTTTTTCCTGTTGACAGAACGCAATTTGCGGGCCTGCCGCAAATTCCTGACTTCATATTATCCATGGCGGAGGCCACGCATTTGGAGCACGCGGAAGATAAAAAGAGAATCGCAGAATTCCTCTTCGAATTTTGCGATATATTCGCGAAACCGGATGCTAAACTGGGGTGGACAGATGTCGTACAACACCGTATCGATGTCGGTGACAACGCCCCCTTCAGGATACCATACCGTAGGCTAATGGACTCCAAGAAACAAGCCCTGGAGGACGAGGTTGCCAAAATGTTGGCGGCAGGGATCATTACGGATAGTACAAGTCCTTATAGTTCGCCCGTCCACCTTGTTACCAAAAAGGATGGGACGTGGCGATTTTGTATAGATTATCGCAAGTTAAATGCTATGACGCGGAAAAATGCGTACCCATTACCGCGGATAGACGAGAGCTTGGATAGTCTGGGAGGAAATAAGTGGTTCTGCACTTTGGATCTCCAATCTGGATACCATCAAGTCGCGATGCAACACGATGATCTGGAGAAAACTGCTTTCACAACTCATATAGGTCTATATGAGTGGAAGGTAATGCCCTTTGGTCTATGTAATGCTCCCGCCACCTTTGAGAAAATGATGGCGGAAATGTTAAACGGTCTACTGTTTACTCACTGTTTGGTATACTTAGACGACATTATAATATTCGGTGACACCGTTTCCACATGTCGTTCGCATTTACGAGAAGTTTTTCTAAGACTTCGCAAATTTAAATTAAAACTTAAACCGTCCAAATGTCATCTATTCCGTAAGGAAACGGAATATTTGGGTAGAATTGTGTCTAGTGAGGGTATAAAAGCCAATCCTAAAAAGATTGAGGCTATAACCAATTGGCCAGCGCCTAAGTCTCCTAAAGAGACAAAAAGTTTGCTCGGTTTTGCTTCTTATTATCGAGATTTCATTCCCCATTTTGCCGATGTAGTCGCTTCCATACAGGATGTGGCTAATGTCGGCACGCAAATATTTGCGTGGGGTATATCACAGGAATATGCGTTCATTAACCTGAAACGGCTTTTCGCCGATACACCAGTACTAGGGTACCCACGGCCTAGTGGACAATTTATCTTGGACACTGACGCTAGCGCATTTGCCATAGCAGGCGCATTAAGTCAGGTGCAAGACGAGGTTGAAGTACCCATTACCTTTGCCAGCAATAGGCTCAATGCCTGTCAACGGCGTTATTGTACGACAAAAAGGGAGTTAATGGCGATAGTCGTATACACTAAAAAATGGCGTCATTATTTTGGGGATTCTGAATTCCAGATCCGTACTGACCATCATTCATTAAAATGGTTACTAAATTTTAAAGAGGCTGAGGGTATGATAGGACGTTGGTTGGCGTGGTTGTCTGAATTTGGCCTCACCAACACGCAAATTACTTATCGACCCGGCTCTCAACATATTAACGCTGACGCGTTTGTCGCATTCCTGTACGTCGTTGTGGCATACCGGAATGTGACGATTGTGGGGCTCATACAGCGGTGGTTGCATCCTTACTCCTGACTCCTGATGAGGAAAATAGCTTCCATTTCTGGACGCAAAATGAATTGCGTCAGGCTCAGGAAGCAGATGTGACATGCTCCACCGTTATTTCTTTGTTAAATGCGCACACGGTGAGACCTCCTAAGGATCTCGTAAGAGCGGAGAATACAGAAACTATTAAATTGTTAAACCAATGGAAACAGTTGACTGTAGTGAATGGGGTGTTATGCAGGAATGCGCTCGACCCCCATTCTCTCATAACTCATCAACAACTCGTTATACCTTTCCTCTTACGAGAGGACATATTAATATTCTGCCACAGCCATCCCACCGCTGCGCATTTTGGAAGGGAGAGAACCCTAGACAAAATACGCACGCGAGATTACTGGCCAGGCATGAATTCGCGTGTGCGCGATTGGGTTAAATCCTGCCCGAGATGCGCACTCATTAAACCAGGGCTGGGAATGGCTAAAATGCCGTTACAGCAACAAATGACAGGCCAACGTTGGGGGCGCCTGTCCTGTGACTTCGTCTCAGGATTTAAGCGCACTAACCGGGATAATTTGGTGATGTTGGTAGTACAGGACCACTTTACAAAATATGTACAAGTTTACCCATTACGTAACCAAACGGCGGCAGTGGCCGCGCAAGCATTGGTGGATAATTGGATACTGATTTTCGGGGCTCCCCTTATATTACACTCAGATCAGGGCAGGGAGTTCGAGTCGGAATTATTCCAGACTATGCTCAAACTGATAGGCTGCTATAAAACCCGCACGAACCCCTACTGTCCCAGATCCAATGGCTTAGTTGAACGATTTAATCGAACGTTAATTTCTGCTCTGGCCTGCATGGTCAATGAAGATCAGAGCGATTGGGATTTACATGCTAAGTACGTTGCACACGCATATAATTGCACAATACACGCCGCTACCGGGGTTACTCCCAATACGTTGGTGTTTGGGGAAGAATTGCGCCTACCATGTGATTTGCAATTCGGAGTGTTAGACAAACATTCAGACGACGCTTGCACACCGGCTTTCGTCCGATGGTTGGAATGTTGTTTCCACAATGCGTACGGCAGGGTGCGTAATAGCACAGAGAAAAGTTTTCAAAGAAATAAAAATTCTTATGGGAATGCTGACTTCCCACGGTTTGCAGTGGGTGACTTGGTGTTAAGATACCATGCTCCCACGGCACACATTAAACTCGCACCAAACTGGGACGGGCCTTGGAAGATTACTGAGGTCATATCTGATACGACGGTTATAATTAAGACGGCGTTATCAGCCGCTCGTAAATCAAATACAGGGCGTTTGAAATTGTACACCAGGCGGATTCCGTCAGATAGCCAAGACGGCGATAAATTAATTAACGCCGAGTCGGCGCGGAAACCCGATACGGCGCAATCTCAGGAGAAGACACAGCTGTTGGTTCCCACCACCCGCGGTGAAACAAGCGCCGGGTCGAGCGACCGTTAACATTTATTAGTCAGAAGTCGGGGGAGAGGCGATCAAATTACAAAGGACATCGGTTTATGTTATATTTTATATACCGGTCTATGCCATAATTATGAAGGAGGGTAAGAAAATCGCCGCCCTCCCATGACTTTTACTTACGATACACCTTTAAGTTATACGACCCCTTTTATAAGGCTCATTAACTTACTTGGGAGACAATTCCGTACTACTGGGGGACTGGGGAAGCAAAATTAGATATTGCATATCATCAGCCCCCATGAAGCACCAACAGTAAAATGCGTACATTGATAAGGATTTAGCCTACCTATCGATGGTGCAACTATGGTATAGCCCAACATAAAAATGCGTACACATACACCATAAGAACACCAACAGTAAAATGAGTACATCTATTAGAATTACCGAATATATACATCCAACCTTAAAAAGAACTGTACATACACAACATAACAACGACAATGAATGGTAATGTACAAAATTTATTTAAAATTAAAAAAAAAAAATATATATATTTATTTAAAGTTAAAAACAAATTTTTTTAATTAAAGTAAATTACAGGGTTTCCTGGTGGGCGGCCCGCACGCAAGAGGCGATGCAGCGGGCCCACCTCTTCTTAGTGGCGCCCGTCGCGTGCACGCCGTCCACCAGCCTTTCATAGTAAGTCGCCCCCCGAAATGTGATGGTGGCGGCGAGATCGGGGGTAGGCTGACCGGCCTCGGCATTCAGCCGCCGGAGTATGTCGTTGTACAGCTCCAGCGCGCTGTCAACGGCCTCCTGCGGAGAGTAAAATATAATAATCTAATACGAGGGAATATATCGGTAATACCATCAGCATTATCGTGCTAGATAATCTATTACGTATCAGGGTTTCCTTTCCCATCAGGATTCAACACAGCAATCTAATATGATTCGCTTAGTTAAAGTCGTACTTAAAAGAGTTCCTTTTCCATCACGACAAATTGCAGCCTCACCTGATCCGCGTGAGGGCGGGGATGCGCCCGATGGTAGGCCACGTATTGGGTGCCGGTCCACCTCCGCCGGGCCGGGTGATTTGCGTCCACCAAATTAACACCGGCTACGGTCGCCACGCTCACCCGTCCGGTGTATACCGACCGGAGTAAGGCCAGGGACTCTTCCCTCCGCACCCCCAGTCCACCGAGAATCTCAGAGAAATGGGGGGAACGCGCAGTGGTCGCCCGGGTCCTCCTGTCCCGGGACGTCACATCACAGATGCCAGCACACAGGACCACGTAGTCAGGTCGAAATTCCCTGAAAGGAAATATGACCCTTAGATTTGCGCGCTACAACAGTTTTTCTTGCAAATGTAATAATAGAAAATACAGTTGAGGAAATTGCGTGCGGGGGAGACCTCTAATATAAGCATTGCGCCCCCATCCCTGAATGAAAATGTAAACAGCGACTTGTTTAAAATTTCACGTACCGTATCCCCGTCAGCGACAGGCGCATTGCTTCATGGTACCCCTTTCCAGGGTGCGTAAAAACACGAAACTCGTGCTCCTCCACGAGCCGGTCGAGGTGACGTTGCAGCCCTGAACCACGTGAATCGCAGATGATGGCTACACGCATCTTTTCTTGGTGTTGGATGGCTAGACGAAGAGATGTGTGGTCAGCTTGGTGTACAGTTCGACTGTGCCCCAACCTGAGACGCTCGTACACACAATCTCTACTATTATCAGCTGGTACTCGGTACGCGGTACGGCATAACATTTACATGCGTTATATTGTATTTGTTTCCGGAGGGAGAGAGTGTAGAGCATTTAGCAGATTGAGGAGAATTAGAGAAAATAAATAAGGGAAGCCATTTATTGTAGATCAGGGAGATTTTATTATAAAGACCGGCACGCAATTTGCGCACGGCGCATGTTTAAGAAGTGATGGGGACGTACGCATTTTGCGCACAGTTCACCGTGGCGGATAAATCCCTCGGAACTGTCACAGGGGACTATCTGCGTGTGACGTCAGAGCACGGTGTTTACTTTGACGAACATTCCAAAATATAACTATAACTAACAAGAAATGCGTGATAAAATAAATAAATAAACCGAGTATTACATTACATACACTATACGTGTACTATCTTAATACGAAAATAATCGCTCCACTAGCGATAGAGGTGATACGGGAATGTAAACAAGCCCGGCGTAAACAGCGGGTGATAAAAACAACCCGTAAATAAAAAGATATTATTTACGTATCAACATTATATCTTAACCGATTAAAATAGATATACGGTTGATATGTACTCAAGGTAATCTGGGTTTCAGCTCCCCAACACCCTTATTCGTACTATGATCAACCGGATTAATTCTAAACAAAACTGAACCCGTGTTGGTAATATTACGAACGGGTCGAGTTGTTAACACCCTTTCGCCTACGTAAAATTACGTAAGTAAGCCTTTATCGATAAAAATTCGTATTAAATTTGTCGGAAAAATAATATATATATAAGTTCGTAAATGCGCTGACTAACGATTAGAGCCCCTAATCGCCCCTTTTATAAATTGTAAACACTGTATTAGGGTAAATGTCAGCGCAATACACGACTTCTGTGATCGAATGGATTCGTTCCAAAAGGGAAAGCTTGGTGCAGGCGGCCCCGTTGCCATGGGGAACTAAGGCCCTCCGTGACATAATTTGTGCGGGAACCGGGTCAACTCGGGTTTCCCGCCTAAACGCGAGCCTGCCATTGGTTGACGGCTAACAGGAACGCGCTGCCGCGCACTTGCGGCTAGCAAGGCCGTACAGAACTTCAGTCTTCACTCAGCTTACACTGGGTGCAGACTCCACAAAAGCTTCTTGCGAACTCGTCGGGTTTTTGCCGGTCTATTTTCTAATAGGCCGGGTACTCTCCTGGTGGGCAGCTACCTAGTGAGGGGGATCACGAGCAAGCGTTTTGGTTATTGTCTTGTCGGTAAAAAAAAGGGAGGTACGTAAAATAACCACTGTACTGGTTTTAGGCCGACGGTCAGGCCTGGTCGCGCAAGCGATCAGGCATGGAATCGGCCACCTCCGCCAAAGGAGGTTCGGGTGAGGGGCCCGATCACAACCCTCTCGTATGCAACGTGTTGCATAAAGGCACCGGTCAAATATCGGTGTATACTGTCCGTGACTGGAATCTCCTCACACCTGAGGTGAGACTGGCCCAAGGCCTATCAGTGGTGATAGGCAATGCTTCCGCGGAAGCTTCCTGTAGTCAGTCTGGGCCCACCTCGTGGGCTGACAGCAAGACAACCGCCCCTCACGTCAGCCCCATGGTGACTGAGGAGGAATTTACTTTGGTCACCAACAGGCGCCCGAAGGATCTTGATCAGGAAGATGAGCCTACCCTCTCATCTTCAGGTAAGTCGTCTAATGTTCGACTTTCTAAAGCAGAGGCAGTGAGACGTTCACCACGAAAACGGTCGTCGGAACGTGTAGCTGCGCGAAACCCTTCCGCACGGGAGGCGGAAGGAAAAATTCCTGCCACAACATCAAAAGCTGTGACAAGGGATTACATGTCAGATGAGGAGGATACACCACCTGCTGACCCAACTTTGGACCCACTTTACGGTACGATGGCACTTCGTCTCGACCGCCTGGAGAAGGGTGAGTTACAATGGGATAGCGATATCCCAGTTGCTACTATTCCTGAGAGGTATCCCCACTTAGTGAATTGCGGTTACAATAGCCGCACTCTTGGTTCTGTCCCTATAAGGAAGGCAGCTGAATTGGGTATGTTGCAGGAATCTATACTGCGGGAGAGATATTTCGACCCCCCACGCCCAAACCGTACATTAGCCATGTATATGTTGCCCCCAACACCTACTGGCCGATGCAAAGTGCGCCTCCCCCCTGTCCAACGGGAAAATGGGGAGGATTCAGATGTAGAGGACTGGGTAGATGATCATCAATCCGGCCTTCAGCCCTATGTACAGCGTATCCACAGTGTCATCACTGAGGTGCGTGGTCTAGCTAAGTCGCCTTATCGGCCGCAAGATATTGCGCACTTGAAATTTGTTAGGCATACTTTCCGCCCAAAGGACAAGTGTCTATTTTGTAAATACTTCCTGGAACGCCCCAGCGCTATCCCAGAAAACTTGAAACACCCTAACCGCCGCTATAGGCGTGGGGATGTATTGGCTCGTCACATTTGTGAAGAGCATTTGTATACTGTGCCGAGATGGTCGTGCGACGACCACCGTTCCGCAGCGTGCCCGTTCACTAAATCGACGGGTAAACCCTTCTCGACTCACCGAAGGGGTCTCATGTTACGCCATTTAATGTCGTACGGCATTTGCGCCAAGTCGGGTCACAAGCGCCCGCAGTCCACCATAAGGAAATTGGCGCGTGTAGCTCAAGATCCGTCCTTGTCG
>CM059201.1:2200979-2222515 GCA_030323885.1 Branchipolynoe longqiensis
TAGTCTCCGCTGCTACCGCGTGATAGTAGAGCTCATGTTCAGACTACTACAATAGTATTGCGATTTTCCATATAAAGCAGACGTAATGGAATGTCAATGTCCTCTCCCTCACCCCAAGGTGGGAGAATATTAGAATCTGTGACCCAAGGTTCTTGATGCGGAGATGTTTCTCCTGAAGTGTGAATCCATCTATGTGAGATCAAATGTCTCCATGATGGAAAGCGTTTACCACAATCTATACAAGAAATATTGCTATTCTTTGAAACGATCTGCCTTTTACTAGTAACATCATCATTAGCATATTCAACATTTTCATCTTTCCTGAAATGTGGAGAGGAAAAAGCAGCAGCAGAAGATGCTGATGGTGTTGATGCAGCGGGAGTAGAAATATAATTCCCATGTTGTAATCGCATGTCTATTAAGAATTCTACTATTCTCCAAAATTTCTGAACATAGAGAACAAACATATGTCTCAATAAATATCTCATATGAGAAAAACTGATTTCACACTCTCCACACTTGAAAGTGTTGAAAGTAGTAATAGTAGAAGTAGTAGCAGGAAAAGAAGAGGTAGTAGTAGTCGTAGTAGTAGTAGTAGTAGTATCAACAACATCAGCTGATTGCAATTTCGAGCGCGAACGTGATCGAGATCGTTAAGGTGATTGTGATCGAGATCGTGATTCGATTCTGGAAGTACATCTATTCTCATGTCTTCTTCGTCCTAGCAAGGAGTGGAATAGTTTCCCACATCGATTGCAAGTGAGCGGTTGTAGTGATGCATGACATGCGTAGACTCTGGAGTGATGCTTCCGCAAACCGGAATCGGAAGTAAAAATCTTTGAGCATGTGCCGCATGAATATCTCTGAAAATAAATAAATAACAATTTCATAGTAAATAGTAATTTTTTTTCTTCTTCTATTTTCAGCTTGAATGGAGGATAGTAGGAAGGAGGGAAGAAAGAAGAGAGAGAGAAAAGGAAAAAACTTTTATTTTTTTATTCGTTCATTCTTTTTTTATTATTATTATTTCATCAAAATTGTAAAATAGGTTCTTTCATTTCATTATTTCTATTGAAATTCGAAAATCAAGATTATGAAATTATATGTATATTTTATATAAATAAATAAAACTGAGTACACATACCTGTTGCTTCTCCATTGTAATCTTTCATATATTATTATTCATTCATATTGAATACTTGCTTGAGGATGAAGTGATGGTGGGAGATGGTGGGGTTCTTGACTGACTGAATGAGTTTGAATCATCAAGAAAACTCTGACTGGAATGGTGGCGTCATCATTCCAGTCAAACAAAGGTTAAATCAAACCAAGCAAAAAACAGATAATCGTCCTGCAAGCGAAGTTCAACCAGAAACATGACGTCATCAATCCAGTCAAAAAAGGTCAAATGAGTTCAACCACAAACATCTGTCCATCCTGCAAGCAAAGGTCAAATGAGTTCAATCAAAAACAGATGGCCGTCCTGCAAGGTAGAACAGTGACGTCATCATTCCAGTCAAAAAGGTCAAATGAGTTCAACCTAAAATCCTGCAAACATGCAATGGGTAAAACTTGAACAGTGATGTCATCATTCCAGTCAAAAAGGTCAAATGAGTTCAACCTGAACAGTGACGTCATCATTCCAGTCAAAAAGGTCAAATGAGTTCAACCTAAAATCCTGCAAATATGCAATGGGTCATCTAAGGTCACTGATGCCCATTGTCCCACGCTGCAAACATGCAATGGGTTATCTAAGGTCATTGTACCGCGTCGGCCCTCTGACACGGGACGATTACGTAATATGGACCCATATCGGTCCTCTCTATACTACTGCTGTACCGGTCCCACGGAGTGTTAAACGTGCACAGATGCAAACTTTCTTCATCTAACTCCATTTGCCAATACCCTGTCATTGCATCCAAAACTGAAAAATATTTTGCATCTGCCGTTTTGGCAATAATTTTGTCAATTGTTTTGGTAGGGAAAGGCCCTCTCCTTATCGCTTTGTTCAACTTAGTCGGATCCAGACAAATCCTTATCTTATTTGTTTTTTTTATGATAGTTATGGAATTAACCCATTCGGTAGGTTCATCCTGCAAACGCATTCGCATTCTCTGCATCTTGGCCGAAAGTTTGTGAATCGGTTTGTGCATTATCGCCACCAACGGCTTGTGGTCCGTTTGAATTTGAACCTCCTTGCCAAAGATATAGTCATGAAACCTCTGGCGTCCGAAACATATGGTGAGCATTTCTTTCTCAATAGTGGCATAGCAGTACACTTGTACTACACCTAACTCCACCATGCGATCAAGCTCACTACATACTTTACTTTGACTAGCAAATGGGATCCGTCTAGGTGGATCGATAACAGCTTGTACAGATTTATCAACATGAATGACAGCATTTGCTTTGATCAAGCCCAAACCCTGAAACACATCTTTGTACTCGCTTACCAGCTGCTCAGTCAGGGCGCTGGGACTGTTCGTCGGCTTGGAAATGTTTGTCGGCACCGCACAGTGCACCTGATCAACCCACGCCAGCAGGTTCAATGTCACGCAAGCCTGCTTGCCCAAAATAGGCTGACAGTTCCGCACCACTTGGAACCTGAAGTCTCTGCCATTTACGTCAACCGACGCCTCACCGTCGGGAGTGATCCGATGTCCCGAGAACGTCACCAACGAACACCTGGTGTTCATCATCTGCCCCGGAGCGACTCTGTCGAAGACGTTCCTCGGCAGCACGTTCGCCCCCGACCAGGTGTCCAGCTTGAACTTGACAGGGCGACCGTTCACTCGGACGGTCGCATACCACAGCTCGGCATCTTGCTCGGCACCGCGGTCCATGGCACCGATGAACAGATCCATTGTCAGCACATTGACCTCCACCGGATCCAGGTCTTGCTCAGCATTGTGAGGGTCGGGCTCTTCAACGGTAGCCTTGTTGACCCTGCCAAGTCTGCTCCTGCAGACTTTACCGAAGTGCCCGATCTTCTTGCAGGCTATGCAAGCTTTTCCTTTCGCTGGGCAGACTCCCCAGCGGTGTTCGTATCCACAGTTCTGACAGCGGATCTTGAACTCTCCTGCACCGGCATCGCCAGAATTCCAAGATGGCGATTTCCAAGATGGCATCGCCGATGACCGAACCGCCAGTGCACCGGTACACGCAGTAGCATAGTTCCTAAGAAAATCAATTTCCTTACTCTCAACATCTGATTTGGTGTCCTCCAACAGATCTGAACTGAACTCACTCATTTCACATATACTCACACACTTCTGCAGAGTTAACTCAGCAGTTTTCACCAGTTTGTTATGCAAATTAACATTCCTTACACCAGCCACTAACCGATCGCGCAACAGTGACTCCTCCACTGTTCCATATTCGCAATCCTTTACCTTGTCTCTCAATGCTGTGATGTACATAGCCATAGTTTCTGTAGCTTGATTATGCGTATTAAACTTATATCTTGTTATTATCAAACTGCACTTGCCTACACAATATCTTTGAAATGCCTCTGTAAGTGGTCCGATCCTGTCTCGATCAGGGAGAACGATGTCCATATTGGCGAAAACTTTTTGCGCTTCCTCGCCAGCGACGTGAAGAAAGATGCAGCATTGCACTCGTTCTGTCTTCATTATGACATCTGCAGCAGTGGCGTATATGTCATATGCTCTGATCCATGTTTTCCAGTTCGATCTTGCGTTGTTGGTAAGGACAAGCTGACCACGCGGCCGCAAACCCGGCAGTGTATTAGCGGGCGGCATTCTTCCTCATCTGACACCATATGAAAGTACAACATCTGAACACTTTGACTTCTGGATACTGAATGGTTTATTCACGTCCAGGGCTCGCTGAACCGCCGGCTAAACTTTCCATGACGTCATCTCATTTACATACTCCTTTGTCTCACTCACCGTCTAGAACCTCATGCATCTCATTAGCATATATTACCCATGTGTCTGGATGTCTATTACGCATATATCACAGTTCTAGCTGTCGGTCACCACCCGCAAATTACCCATGTTAACGAATAAACATGTACAATTTGGACAACAGATGTCCCTCGTAACTAAGGATTCCATTGTGGCACCA
Organism: Branchipolynoe longqiensis; assembly: GCA_030323885.1. NCBI lineage: Eukaryota > Metazoa > Annelida > Polychaeta > Phyllodocida > Polynoidae > Branchipolynoe > Branchipolynoe longqiensis. Next base: position 2,205,069 of record CM059201.1, read on the forward strand.
TCTGACTTTAAGCCTAAAACTATCCACCGGCCTTTTGGTGAGCTGCCAACCTAAATGCTGAGCATTGGGGCTTGAAACTTGAGCTGCTCAGTGTGCCTCAACCTCCTGAACTGGGGTGGAGTGTGGATCCATAACAGCCCATCTAATTTCTCTGCCCACCCACCCTACAGACAGTATGGGCGCAGTGGGTTAAGCATCCTGGCTCCCAATTGACAAATAAGACACTTCCATAACTGGGTGGGCCTGAACATGATATTATTAACGTAATAGCAGCTAAAAGAAAATAAATAAACTTCCACTCTATACTAATGCTGTCTTTCTGTGTCCCTGAATTATTATTGACCAGATGTCTACACCAGTCAAAAAGGAAACAAGGTCACGTGTCAGCTACAGCCTCACAGATCAGGACCTTGAACCGAGATGCATTAAAGATATGGTAACGTGACTTGTATTCCTTACACATGTATTCAGACCCATTTTGACACCAAATTCCAGGACTTTCCAGGAACTTTCAGTGCAAAATTCGAAGCCGCCTTAAGTTGTTTATTTAATTACGCTCCCTATGAAACAGGTAACACTGGGGCTTGCCTAAAGGCAACAGAACATTGCTGACCAAAGATAATTGGTGTGCCCAGGAACCATTGAATTATATAATGGCTATTATTAAAAGCTCTATGACATCACTAAATGAAGGGTGGGCTTACATAGGCTATAAAGTATGCCCACACAATCGTCAACTATACATTAAGTGATAATAGGGTTTGTGCTAATTCTCAAGTTTGTAAGTCAGTAGCCAACATCAGCGAGGCAGTTATTAGGATTAAATTACACTGTCATTAAGGCGGGCTGATCGGTCCCGCACGCTGAATTATTCATGTTGTGGCAGCAACATGAATAATTGTGAAAAAGTAAAGTTGTTTTTGTGAAGAAGAGGTCAACACTCAATATATTTGATGGTTGGTTTGTTGTGTCCACATGACATTAAACAGGATGTGGTGACTGGATCAGTAAAAGCCCTGTCACACTACGACGCATCGCACAAGCGTCCGCCGACGTAGGTGATTGTTTTGCCAATACATCGGTGTACGTCAATTCTTTTCTTTTATTTTAACTCTCTGCAAGGTATGTTTACAATAAATTGAGGTGATACAATAAATGCATACAAATTCCTTACAGACAGAAAGGATCCCAGAAAAGCGATGCTTATCTAGCTGGTCTCCATGATGTGAATGAACAAGTGATGACAATAACAAATTATTAAACTTAAGCTACATTTTTAACTAATGATTATGATGAGATACTGATGCGTCTCTTCACAGTTAGTAAAAAACAAAGTAATGATAGGAATATTATATGGATATTGTGTCATGGATTCATGTACTTACATGCAGTATCAGTAGTTATTTTGCATGTATGTTAATAGGGGTATTATATATATTCTTTACTGGTAATCGATTTAGTATGCATTGAGATAGCTTATCTTTAGTTTTTTACAGAAGTTTTTCAAAGTTTGAAGGTTTCTAATCTCTACTGGTATTGAGTTCCAGATATTGGTTCCTTGGTTTTTAGTTGTTATTTTGCCATATTTGTTTCTAGTGTGTTTGTGATGTATGTTATTTATCTGTCGTGTGTTATGGGAATGGACCTGATTGTTTTCTTTGAAGAGATTATCAAATATTTCAGGGAGGAGGCCGTTCTTTTGCTTGTAAACAAATTTTGCAATGTATATTTTATAAATGTCAGTTACCATAAGTAAGTCCAGGTCTTTATGAAGTGATTTAGTTGGGGTGAGATAGTCTTTGCTATACAGTATTTTCAGGGCTCTGTTTTGTTGTGTTTGTATCTTTTTTAGGGTTGATGATTTGGCTCTCCCATACACCTCTATACCATACTGGATTTTGGAGTAAACGTATGCATAGTATAGTAATTTTTTATTTTCCTCATGTACCCGTCGTCTGATTATTTTAAATGAGTTAGCCGTTTTAATTATTGAATTATTTAAGTCATCAATATGTTCATCCCAGTTGAGGTTCTCATCTAGAATTATACCTAGGTATTTCACAGAAGGGACTCTCTTTATTGTGTTATTGTTTATCTTTATGTTGTTTAGGTAATCAGGAATGGTTGTACTTCTGCTTTTAAATATTGTGTAGCATGTTTTGTTCAGGTTTACTGTTAATTTGTTATCATTGCACCATGTAAATATGTCTGAAAGGAATGTTTTAATTGAATGTTTTAGTTGTTTGGGTGAATTTGAGGTTATGAAGCCGTTGGTATCATCTGCAAATAACCTTGTTTTGACATCTTGTTTTGTACAGTTGACTATATCATTTGTGTAGATCAAAAATAGGAGAGGTCCCAGGACAGAACCTTGGGGGACACCATTGCTGATTGAGTTTAGCTTGGATCGTTTACCGTTTATGTATGTAAATTGCTTTCTATTGCTTAGGTAACTCTCAAACCATTTAAGTCCCTGGCCTCGAATTCCGTTGTGCCTAAGTTTTGAGAGTAGGATGTCATGGTCTACGGTATCAAATGCTTTGCTCAGGAGATAGATGGTGCGAGTAGAGTGTCACACTCTTTGATTATTTTTGGCGAGATATTGTCATGTCCGCTTGACTTATTAGGATTTAGTTTCTTTATTTCTTCTAGGGTTTCTTGTTCATTGGTGGGACTAAGAAAAAAACTATGTGAATTTGGGTGTTTAAGATATTGCTTGTGTGCTATGCTATTACTGGTGTGTTTTGCTGCAAGTTTTTCACCAATTGAACAGAAGTGTTCATTTAATGTGCTGGCGATATCTTCATTGTTTGTCATTGTTTTATTGTTATAGATTAGCTTGTCAATTTGATTTTTCATTTTTGCTTTATGTGGGTTGATGATGTCTCCAAAGATTTTCCAGAGCGTATAAAGATTTTGCTTCTCGTTACTGACTAGTTCTTTATAGTAGCCTTCCTCTGCTGATCGTAGACAAGTGATTAGTATATTCTTATATTTTGTGTGTTTTATTCGGTTTTCAGCTGTTGGGTTGAGTTTGTATGTTTTGAAGTATCTATCTTTTACTGCTATACAAGTTTTAAGGCTTGATGTGATCCATCTTTTATCTTTTGCTCTTTGTCTTGATAGTTTTGTTAGTGGGAAAGCTGCATTAAATGCTGTGTTATAAATCTGGTAGAAGATGGTTAGGGCTTTGTTTACTTCAGTTGCTTTGTAGTATTCTTTCCAGTCTGAGGTTTCAATAAGGTCTTTGAATTTAGCCATGTTTTTCTCCCCAAATATTCTAATAATGGGTCTGTCCTGTTTTTTAATGGGGTTGTGAGATTGAATTGTTATAAAGTTGGGTAGATGGTCAGTGATATCGCAGTAAATATTTCCTGTGGATATATTCTGATTACTTTTTATTACATTGGCATTTATTAGTATATGATCAATAAGTGAAATTTGGTAGTCTACTATTCTGGTTGGTAATGTGATGGTGGGGATGAAGTTTTGCTCAAGTACTGTTCTAAAGAAGTTATTGACATGGTTATTCTGTTTTATTTTTAGTCCATCAATGTTTAGGTCCCCTGTTATTATGCACTTTTTGTTTTCCAAATTAATTTTCTTCATGTTGTTTTCAAGTTGTTCAGTGAAGTGTTTGAGGCATTCAACACTACTGCCTGGGTGTTTATAGATGACCCCTATTATGTAGTCATCCTTTTTATTTGGAAAGTTAGTTTCAAGCCATATGTTTTCTATTTCTAAGTTTTGGTTATTGATCTGTTGGGGCTCGATGATTAGGTCATCTCTGTCAATTACTTTATATATATTCTTGTATATTAGGCCTACTCCTCCTCTAGAGAGTCTAGGTGATTTGTGTTTAAATTCATATCCAAGTTTGTTCAGTTCCTTTTCTCTATTTAGTATGTTTTTGGTTCCTATTTCAGAGAGTGCTATCAGATCTAAGTTATCACCTAGTGATGAGATTAATGCTAGAAGTTCACCAAAGTGAAGGTCTAAACTCCTGATATTATGATGAATTAGTTTGAAACTGTTTTCTGGCTTGTTATTCCTGTTTATCTTACAAAGCTCTTCACAGGTATAATATTTGCAGTTGTTTGTTAGTAAGTTGTCAGGCACCAGTGAATTAATATAGTTAAGAAATTTGTTGTCGTTTAGGCAGGACTTAATGTAACTTTCAGCAGTTTCAAGTGTTGTGTGCAATTCAACATTTGTGATGTTACTAAATGGTAGGATTGAGAGGGTTGTACTGTTTTTAGACATGTGTGGGTTTTGCATGGACTTTCCTAAAAGGAACTTTCTGGTGTTGGTGGTTGTAACCATTAGCTTTAAGAATATTCTAGGTACTTGTGTACACAATGGGTTTTGCAGGTTACCAGGTGTGTAATCTACCAGGTGCTAGTTGAGTTGTTCAGCGTCTACATACAATAGATGACTACAATCACATACAGTGAACTCAGGCTACAATATTTTACGGTAGTATACAATTGACTACAAGCGTGTGCAATGAGTTAATAATTACGATAACATACAATGAGTCACAATAGCATACAGTGAATCAAGATGACATTAGACAAGGGTTCATACAAATGCAAACACAATTGAGTAAGGGTTCATGAGATGATGTTCAGACTCAGGATCCAATAGTATATGATGATCCAAGTTCTCTGAGTAAAATAATCTAAAATGGTTCAAGATCTGAGTAAAATAATCTAAAATGGTACGTCGATATGCATTACTCAAACGTTATGTGTTTGTTATGCATACGTCGATGTACGTCAATGTGCATTGATGTACGTCGATATATGGCATAGCTCGTTAAGGAGTCATGAAAGCTTTGTGCATGCACAAAACTTTTGACATTCGACAACATGTGGCTTTTACATCGGCCGTACGTTATGTATACATTAGACATCAGTGTATGTTAGACTTACTGTAAAGTCGTCGTCTGGCACCTGTAGTTTGTGTAGGCAGGCTATACAAAATCAATACAGGCAAGGAGAGAAAGGAATAGTATAAAGAGTGAAAGTAGAGTGAGAGCTTGCACCCTCAAGTTTATTATTATATAGTGGTACATGGATCTGATATAGCATACCACCTGACCATTATCTCCAATCAGCAACAAGCATTTCTAGTTCCACCAATGAACAGTAAGCATTCTTGTGTCACCATGGCTACTGTGATCTACCCACCACCACCATGCAATGTGGCTGCTTGGCCTGCACCTGCCTGCTGTGTGTGTGGTAATCCTTGACTAACAGTTGGGGGGGGGGGGGAGGGGGTAGTGAGTAGAGCTCTTGAGCTCCTTACACACTAACAGTAGTGCCCCTTTCACACTATCTATCTAATAGACAATGACTATTGACTACAACTAAAGAGTCACCAGCAACTACATAAATACATTCATTCACCTGGTCCCTATACATCATTTACATTAATAGACCATTTGTATTCCTTGATATACCATTTCACATTCCCCACCAATGCGTTTTATCAGAATATTTTACAACGTACTGTAAAAATATACGGATTTTCAGTTAAGAATTAGATATTGCAGAGAGCATTATTATTCTTGGGCGATGGAGTGGGGACGATGTTATATAAACTAAAAGTAATAATATCCCACTCCCATTATGATATGATATAACCTGTGTGCAATATATGTTCATATATTATACCTGAGATTAATGAAGAGATGTTCCTATATAAGAGGCAGTACATGATTGTTGAAATGTTTCTCTATGCATCCATAAAGAGTGCAATTGGAGAAAAGACCATTTTAACAAAGATCTATTGTAACTGTATGCAGCTATCTGTCCCTACATGACCACTGGGTGTGCACACCAGCCTAATTTGCATATACACACAGGGCACCACCTGCAGCTGGGTTGAGTCACAGCCACCCCTATTGGGGGGGGGGGGCTGCCACCCACCCTGGCTGTGGAGGTGCCTGATTGGCTGGCTGTTGACTGCCCAGTCACCTCCATCCCATTGGCCCTCTGACCACACTAGCCTCAAACCTGAGATCATTATTCTAGACTCTGCTTCAGACACACTGGAGAGAGATCACTCTACTCCTGGCTCTTGAGTGAGACACACCTACTCCTGAGCAGGAACCCCAGACACTCTGTCTGATGCTATCAAAATTCATCTATTCCAATTGAGTGTGTACACATCCATAGGACTCCTGTCCCATGGGCTGTAGGCACTGCTTTCTATACAGGCTAAAGTAGTAATGAGATTTTGTGTGGCTAGAAGGTAAGGGGTGTGGATGCTAGGTCACTGGTAGGTGGACAGGAGTTGGTGTTATTAAAGCACAACTTCTCCACTGTTTATCTGTGAGACTTGTCTTCATTCTTCCTTAGTATTGGTTAATGGGTTGATAGACAGGTGAGATGAAGGGGAGACTTTTTGTAGTATTATCTGGTGTCCCAAACGTGGCATTCAGTAATATTATAGTATGTTAGACAAACGTTGTTCACTACGTTTACCTATGTCAGTCGAATGGCAAGCCAGTGGAAACATACAGTCTGCGTATTGACAATGTATTGACAACTTATGGATAATGTACATCTAATGTACATCTGATGCACGAAAAGGAAGAAAGCAAGGCGGGGGTGGAGAAGAGGCGCTTTATTGAAAACACCTCAGACATGGAAAACAAACAAACTATATACAAGGAAACAATGCGGTGAGAGCAAGAAGAGGAAAAGCTCATAGGGAGCACAAAAATAAGGTTACGACTAATGAGCTCCGGGGGATCTTTCAGTGTTCGTGGCGAGGGGGCGCCGAAGAGCCCTCCACTGGCATGTAGTGAGAGTTGGGTGGGTGGGTGGAGAAAATGAGCTGTGCAGGGAGGACGGCTGGAAGGCGAGTGACTGAGGGAGGCCGGCGGGCGGCCTTATAAGGGAAGGAGCGGGGAGGCGAGAGAGCGGGGAGGTGAGAAAGCCGGCGGGGCAGGGGGAGAGGAGGCGAGGTGGGAGAAAGCTGAGGGAGGGATGACAGGGAAGGTGAGAAAGCCGGGCGGCGGCAGGAGAGGCGGGGGGAGGGTCTCTTCCTTCCCTCGCATCAAACGCAATGCGAGCATTACGACCAATGTATGTTTTGCATTTCTCCACCATGTCTTGACGTATGTAAAGTATAAGGTGTAGTTCTGGCGATCAAATTATGTATATACCGTTTACCGGCATTCTGCGAGCGTGCCGTGACCGTAACGCAAGCATTTTTCGCCGGGAGGCATGTTCGCCATATGTTGGCCATACATTGGCCACACGCCGAAAGGTTTGATGCATCTCGACTTTTGAAAGTGATTTTAGCTGTTGGCCACGCGCTTATGCGATACGTCGTAATGTGACAGGGCCATAAGAGCGCAGGTTTTCAGTGTGGAAGGTAGGGAGTTTGAATCCCAGCCGAGTCAAACCAATGACCTACAAAATTGATACTTGTAACTACCTAGCATGGCACTCTACATTTCTAGGATAGGGCAAAGACTGGTTAGCTCGACATTAGGATAGTGCGACTGAGTGGCAAACTGGGTCACCATGCCGGTGGCCTGCTCTCCATGCGTGCGCACTGTCACAAATCAGCACCCATCCTGATATGACCTTAGATGTTGCCATGATGTAAGACCCCAACAAACGAACATTATACTAGCTGTGCAGAGGAGAATGGAGTGCATTTGTCAGGAAGCTTCCAGACCTAGCCATAGCTCTTAAGTTACCTTCCGGAAGAGGAGTTCCACCTTTCTTGCTGGGGTTGATGTGGGGTCGTGCCGTCGATCATTGTATTTATGGTGAGATTATGTCCTGCTGACGCATTACTGACTTTACAAGCAAATATGTAGTTGCCTGGCTCCTGCACACTAAGTTCAGTGACTTCGACATCTCCACTGGTTACCGTCGGTTCAGGAAGATCTGTGAAGCAGAACGCGGAGCAATCAATTTGTAAAATATCTCTATTAGGTTAGGTTAGGTTTAACATGTTTGTGGTGAGCAATTATACATTTGTATAATATCCCTATTAGGTTAGGTTAGGCTTAACATGTTTGTGGTGAGCAATTATACATTTGTATAATATCCCTATTAGGTTAGGTTAGGTTTAACATGTTTGTGGTGAGCAATTATACATTTGTATAATATCCCTATTAGGTTAGGTTAGGTTTAACATGTTTGTGGTGAGCAATTATACATTTGTATAATATCCCTATTAGGTTAGCTTAGGTTTAACATGTTTGTGGTGAGCAATTATACATTTGTATAATATCCCTATTAGGTTAGCTTAGGCTTAACATGTTTGTGGTGAGCAATTGTCTTGAATGAGCGAGCTCGCTCATTCGGTGTCATTGCTGGACACGGCAGGCTCAATACCGAAGCCCTCCCCCCCCAACCCTGCCACTATTGTGGCTGGGGGGGGGGGGTGAGGCGGGGGGGGGGAGTGACGCGCGACACGGTCTCTCACCCCACCCCACCCCCGCCGGCAGGGGGTGGGGGGGAGTGATGCGCGAAATGATAAATTTGTGTATATTACTATAATGGTAGGTTAGGATTAACATGTTTGTGGTGAGAAATTATAAATGTATGTATCTCCCTATTAGGTTACGTTATGTGTAACTTATTTATGGTGAGAACTTATACATCTCTATATAAAATACTATGCTAGATTAGGTTAGGTTAAGCATGGTTGTGGTGAGAAATTATGAATTTCCATACATGTATATCCCTACTATGCCAGGTTAGGTGTAACATATTTTTGGTGAGAAAACTGGGTTTTCACAAACAGGTTTGGATTCAATGCTACTAAATTATGTTATTAAAGATACAATTGGTCATATATTATTATATATTATAGTACTCTAGCTTAGTTTTTAAACATTGGAATATAGTTCTTCAAGACGAATAATCTGCAAACACGTTTTGTTTGGTCATATTTAAAAGCTGCTCCAAGCTTAGAACATAAATCATAGTATGGCCTACTCACGTTTTACTGGGATTAGCAGTTCCGCACTAGCCTTATTATTACCCGGCAACATGATGATGCACTTGTATTTAATGGGGCTGCAGGTAGTGACATAGAACATCATACTTTGTTGAAGTTTAGTAATATGCACGTCTTTCACATAAGCTTTGTATTTGCTTCCGAACATTGGGGCATAACCTGTGTTGCTTCTATATAACGAGTTATAATGGGGGTCAAACCATTCGCAAACTGTGATTCCAAGAGTGTCTGAGGTGAAATCAGCTTTCAGTTGTACCCAACTGTTTGGTTGCATCACGTTGGGTGTGACAGTAAGTGTACCAGGGAAAGGAAGATCAGCACAAGTCACGGCTCCTGTGGACAAAACAAGAGTGAAGGTGTTGAGTACTGAGTAGGTAGATACGGCGAGATAAGCAATACACCGTATATTATGATGCACCAGGCACGCCATATTTCACATAATGATATAAATAATGCATGCAAGGTAAATAGGACAATGCATATGAAGAACAGGAGATACAAAAAGTCAGCACACATGGCGAGATTCCGGGGGGGGGGAGGCCCGCAAAGAGCCCGCCACCCTATGAAGGGAGAGGGAAGAGTAAGCATGGGTGGGTGGGTGGAAAAGGAAGGCAGGGAAGCGTGAAGGGAGGAGAGCTGGAGGCGGTATGGCTGGAGGCAGCTCCGGGCCCGGGTTATAAGGGCGGGGCCCGGGGGGGGGGGGCGTGATGCAATAGCCAACGCTCGCGAGAGTAAGACAGGGGGGGGCGCTCCTCCTCCGCCGCAAATCACACACAATGCAAGCATTACGACCGATATGCGACAAAGGAGGAAGAGGAGGCGGGGGTGGAAAAAACAGCACTTTATTCAATATTGCGATGCAAGACAAGTACAGGATAATGCAGAAAATGGTAATCAATGAATAAAGTACAAGGTAACTAGGACAATGCATATGAAGAACAAGAGTTTAAAAAAGTCAGCGCACATGACAAGAGTCCAGCGGGGAGAGGGGGCCCCGAAGAGCCCTCCAGCAAAAGCGACGAGAGGGCGGGAGGGGCGGCAGAAGGGGTGAGGCTGGGTAGGTAAGCTTGCACCGCCTGCGAAGTCCAGGTGCCCTCAGCCATGATGTCGGGGAGCGGGACCCCGGCACGCTGGCAGGCCTGGGCGGCGCCTCACCGGAGGCTGTGGAGCATGAAGGCATCTGGGGCTGACACGGAGATGGCCTGGAGCGTCCGAGGGTCCAGCGGCCGGCCCAAGGGCATGATGAAGGCTGGGTCGGCAGGCGCAGCCAGGACCAGGGCGACGGTTGCACTCCAGGGGAGCCCGGGGAGGCCGGGACGAAGAGGGCGACCACTCCAGAGGGGCCCGAGATGGTCTTGGAGATCTGGTGGGTCACTCGGAGGCTGCCTGGTGCGGCTGAGACGTCGGCGCGCATGATGGTGTGCAGGCTGCCCCAACCCTCGGGACTGGGCGAGAGCAGGCTGGACTGCCTCAGCATCCGATAGTACCTGAGGAGGAGGGCAGCCCTAGGGACGACTGCCGAGGGGCCTGCGGTGGCCAAGTAGGCGACAACAGGTAGGTGCCCAGGCGTGAGCGGGGCATGGGATATGCGCCGAGGCCCGCTCACCGCTGCGGCAGACATCTCACGTGAGGCGGGAGCCGAAGCCCGAGGTGGCACCGCCGTCAGCCTTGACCCAGGAGCGAGCGCAGGAGAGAGCGTTGTTGACTGAGGCGGGGGCCATGGCGCCGGTGTAGAGGGAGGCGGCGTATGTGGCCACCTCGAAGTCAGTGGGTGCCAGCGGGTCAAGATCGTGGGCCTACATAAATGCGACGTAGGCCTTTCCCTGGCAGCAACGGTTCCTCCACGTCGAGGTCGCCAGGGCGGCAAGGCGAAGCCTGTCAACCGCGGCAACCTCCAGGGTAGAGAAGCCTGGAATTAGAGACCTGGGTGGTAGGGGAAGTCGTCATGTCGGGGATGGAGATAGGCGAGCCCGAGGCGGGCCACCCTCGTCCAAGCCCGCGGCCGCCATGAGCCAGAGCTCTTGGGCAGAGGTCCCGAGGGTGGCATCGCGGGCACGCCCAGACTCGAGGGAGGCGGCGGAGGCCATGTTGTCGGTGTTGACAACCACCATGCATGCAGAGATTCAAGGCCAGTTTGCAGACCACCTCTCCATATACACTGATGGTTCGAAAGACCAAAGCCGGGTCGCTGCTGCTGCAGTCTGTCGACGGGAAAAATTTGGCGTGCGTTTGCCTGATCAGAGCTCAATTTTCACTGCGGAAGCCTGAGCACTCCTTCTCGCGTTGGAGTGTATCGAGGTATCGAACCACACTAACTATGTTATATACAGTGATTCGTTCTCTTGCCTCCTGGCTGTTGCTGGACTGAAAAGGAATCACCCTATTGTAGCAATGGTCATTTATAAAATGAACCAACTGGCAACAAATGGGTATGAGATCCACCTGTGCTGGGTGCCGGCATACAATGAAACGAACAAGCTGATCTGGCTGCGAAGAAGGCCCTGAACTGTGATCTTGAACCGTGTCTGATCCCTCACTCTGATCTGAAACCACTAATAGCCACCCAAATAAAATCCAAATGGAAACATGAGTGGGATGAAAACATTAATAAACTTAAAGAAATTGAACCATCTGCGGGAAAACCACCACAGACTAATGCAGGAGGTCGGCGGAACCAAGTGGTCCTTAGCCGCTGCCGTATTGGCCACTCATGGCTTAGACATGCTTTTCTGCTCAAGGGGGAACCTCTCTCTGAATGTACTGGGTGTCAGTCCCCACTGACACTCAAACACATTTGACTAAGTTGTGTTGATTTTTTGCCCTGTGCCAACAATTCTACACTGCAGACAGTATGCATGACCTTTTTACTAAAGTAAAACAAGAAAACATTTTAGCCTTTTTGAGGGCAGCTGGACTGTACCAACTCATATAGTTTACTAAATAAATTCAATTATTAATGACACTTTTCTTTTTCTATGGGAATTTGTTTCCCTTGACCACAAATATATGATTGTGAGCTTCTAATTTAATGATTGTCTATTGGCACATAATTGATTTTCTGCTTTTACATGTAAAAGCGATGGTTTGAACAAAAAACAAACATTTCTCGCCGTGAATATGGCCTATGCTGCCGACACGGCATAAAGCAACCACCAATCAATCAATCAATCATCGCTCTCGAGGGCGAAGCCGAGCCAGGTGATGAGGACCACGGTAGGGTAGCACTTCCTGGGGGCGACCTCCAGCCCAAGGGCGCCGACAAGGGTGTTGAATCCGTCGAAGGCCTTGGGGGCCCTCAGGTAGGAGAGCTCGCCCCCGACAAAGTCGTTGACGTAGACGAGGGTGTAGAAGCACCGGAGTATCCAGCCGACGGCCATGGTGACCCGGGAGCAGGCGGCGCCCAAGGAGCGGCAGCCGAAAGGGAGGGCGAGGTCGACATATGTTGCTCCGTCGAGGGTGATGCCATGCAAGGGGCAAGCCAGGGGGTCGGCCTGGAGCTGGCGGTAGGCCGTCCATGTCTAGGCCCTGGGCCCCTCCCGAAGAAGCTGGTGGCCCATGTCGGTGATGCACGGGAGCCTGTAAGTGTGAGGCTTCCTGAGGTACTCCCAACGTGGAATGCCGGCATTGACGCTGCCACCGGGAGGGTAGGAGAGGTCAACGATTACCCGCCTCTTCTTGGGGTCGGGCTTGGGACGAGTCATCATCGGGGAGTCCTGGGCCCAGGGGGTGAAGGGGGACACATGGAAGGGGCCGGCGAGGGCACTGTGGACGAGCTTGGTCCGGGCAAAGTCGCGGAGGTGATCCTCGTGCTCCCGGGCCTCCCCGTGGTTTTATTGTAGGTGGGGCAGGGGGGGACATGGGCGAGTAGTTGGCGGGGAAGCCAAACTTCAGGAGGTCAACCAGGTCGAGGTCGTGGTACCCCTGGAGCTGGCCTCGCCACGCCAGGATGTGTATGGACTCGTTAGATGTGCAGAGGACCAAGACCGCATTACACAGCCCCTTGATTCATGCATTACCATAATAATCATATTAAATTCTCAATTCCAAAAATTTCTTGCAGACTACTAATCTATGTTCTCTTTTGTTATTTGTCATACTCATTTGAGAAAGGTGAATGCGAATAGCGGATATTGTATATTCTATTCGGAGCAGGGCATATTTTCGCGAATATACGGTAAACGATTTAAAGTAATAAAATGCTTGATGCGGGGAGTCTATTCTTATTGAGGTGTCGATGGCTGCGAGTGCGAAGCAACTACCGTTTTCGTTGGGCTTGACTGAAGCTATAAATAGTTATTTCGGCGGTGAGCGAAGCGAAATTAGACAAAACATGATGTACATGAGAAATTGTCACACAGGTGGATATGAGTGACATGAGGTCAACAGGTACATTACGTCATCAGTCGGAACTATAATAGAGTTCCATACACACAGTTTTATTATTAGAAATTCATAGATAAATACCTACAACACTTATAAACATGAAATAAGAAAACTATGGTATCTAAAGAATTTATTCTATATTACTATATGCATTATAAAACATAAAACTAAATATAATAAAATAGAATTTAATTAGAATTTTGCATAAACTACTTCCATTTCTCTATAGACTGATACTATAGTTGATATTACATAATAAACATATAATAAATTAGTATAAACTATTTATTTAATAAAAATAAACTATTATATTTTTAAAAGAATTTTGCCGGTTAAACTTAGGCAGAGAGTAGTACTAGTAGATCAGAGTAAGGCGATCGATAGTCTGTTTCCCTATGATCTGGGCCAGTCACTGATCAGTCTGTATCCCCATGATCTGGGCCAGTCATCTAATGTTTGTGGTTGAGTGAAATGGTCAAATGTACAGTACTCTTGTCGACGTCTAAACTTGGATAGACAATTTTTCAAAAATACTTGTCCTTCTTTTCGCACAGTGAAGGCAATGGATGATGCCTGGGGATGCATAAGTAATGCCTAGGGCATGAAGAAGTCTTCATTATTTCTTACAAAAGCGACTGTTCGTTGGGAGGTCAGCTGAAATGATCAGGAAGATTCTTCCTTTTTTTGTCCCCTATTGTTCGCTGGGCGAGTGCAAGAGATTCCTTTGACTACAATTTGTTGATGAAAATTCACTTTTCCATAAGCAGGTGTCTGTTGAGAGCTTGGCTAAAAGAGTGATAGAATTTTGTTGTTGATGAAAATTCACTTTTCCAAAAGCAAGTGTCTGTTGAGAACTTGGATAAAAGAGAGTTTTCTTTTTTTACTAAATGTATTTTATTCAGCGAATAATGTCTTTTGTCAGCACCAGAGCACTGGTCTTCTGGCCGTTCATTACAATTTGTTGGTACATAAATGACAATATCAGTTGTGATAATAACCACATGAAAAACCTGTTCGATAATAGAAGCAAAATATAAATTGACTATTCATTGTAATAGTAACTGCATGCAATTCCAATTCAACATATGTATTATGCACTTGGTGAGCATGCAAGAATAAATGTACAAGATGATTCTAGAATTGTCTCTAAACACTTCTTTCTTCCTTTGCTTTCTGTCTTCTTTTTTCAAAAAGAGGACGTTGGGAAGGGCCACAAACGCTACAAGTGCAAGGAGTGACTGGGACAGGAACATCTCACTGACCAGGTCGAAGCAAGTTCTGTTGTAGCTGAGCAAGAACACTTATTCGCATATCATGCAGGTAAGTGGGTCAGTGGGCAGACTAGTGCCCAGCTGACTCAGTGGCCCAAGGCAGGTGTGTTGGACAGGGACTTGGTTGACAGGGAGATTGTCAACAGGGAGGTTGCTGAACTGGGTGCTAGCCAGCTTGGGGCTAGCAACTATGGGGAGTACTCGGCCCCTGTGACTAGCCAGGGGCTCGTACACAGCGTTAGCAGGAGCAGCAACACATGGAATGACAGTGATACACCAACCGACATTATGGCTGAGAGCAGCAACACAGTTTATGACGGAGATACACTTGTGGACTTTGGTGAGGACATGGGTGACATGACTGACAATGGAGACGGTGGTGGCCTGGACATTCATGTTGAGAGGAACGGCGAACATTCTGTGCACATTGATACCAATGCTAATCTGATTGTTTCTTCCAATGTACGGGAGGGAGGTGTTGAGACATGTAGCATTTGGGGTACGGTTGATATAAAAGATGTTAAGGGCCGATTGCACATTTGGGATGTAGGAGATCATATAATGGTATCTTTATCCGGGTTGATGGGTGGGAAAAAGTTCCATTTTGAAGTGTATGAATCATGTTTTCATGGCAATTGTGAGTGTACCCACTTTATTGCAGGAAACCGCTCCCAGCTTAAGCCTTGTAGATTTGTAGTAGAGCTCTTTAGAGGAGATAATGATCCTGACGCTATTTTTCTATTGTTAGGAGTTGTCTATGGCTTCAGGGTTATAAATGATGATTGTGATATAACCTATAACACCAGGGACAGGAAGGCTAGGAACAATTGGGAGCATGATATCATTTATGAGAAGTTTCAGGGAGAGCTAGCTGATGGGAACCTATCCAGGGTATGCAATCAGCCAAAATGTACACATTTGGTGTTTGTCGTACCGAAGGACGATGGCGGCGGTAGAACCGTCGTCGATTGTAGTAGGCCAAAGGGCAACTCTGTAAACCAGTTCACACGAGGCATAGCCACTACTTTTAGCTACAAAACCATCGATACTGTCACATACTGCATGGAGAAAGGAGATTTTCTATCTACAATAGACATTAAAGATGCTTACAGAGCTGTCTCCATCCATCCATGTGACAGGACTCGTCAGGGTCTTGCCATTGCTAGGGCGCTTGCTGACGATGGAGCCTATTACCTGGACAACAGACTTAGCATGGGCCTATCCTCCAGTCCTTATATATTTTCCAAGATTTCAGATTTCATTGTCAGATGTGCTCTAAGAGAGGGAGTTACTCGTGTAATTAATTACCTCGATGACTTCTGTGTATTAGGACGGAATAAATTTGAGGCGATGGGCACCCAGAAGCTAGTGTTAGGCATTATCCGCAGGCTAGGTTTCTATGTCAGCTATAAGAAAGTGAGCCAGGCTGCCCCGCGGGTGCGGTTTCTAGGGATCATAATTGATTCTGACACGTTAGAACTCACCCTCCCGATAGATCAATTAGACAAGATGAGACGGGTACTTGAGACAATTAGGGGTCGGAGGAAAGCTTCGAAGAAGGAGCTGGAACAGGTCGGTGGAATCCTAGCCCACTGTGCAAAAGTGATCAGGGGCGGGCGAACCTTTACGAGAAGGATATTTGATATGTCCGCAAAACTCAGGGAGGGCCACCATAGGGTTAGGCTGACCAAGGGGGTACGTGAAGACCTGGAATGGTGGATCACATTCTCTGGCCACTTTAACGGTAAGGCCAAAATTCTTGGCCACTTTGCCCCCCTGATCTCTTACAGTGATGCATCTGGATGGGGCCTTGGCACTCTCCATGGTAACGACTGGTTAGTCGGCTCCTTTGTCGAAGCTGATGATAGATTGTTGGCTGGCTATGTGGGTCACCACCACTCGAGCCCCGAGGGCCATGTCGCTTCAGCTCATATAAATATTCAGGAGATGGCGGTGGTGTACGCAGCCTGCGAGAGGTGGTCGCATAAATGGTCGGATGCAACTGTTGTTATGGTTACGGATAGTGCTGTCGTGCGGCCCGGGCACAGGCAGATCTAGATCAAGTGGGATCATGTACTATCTCAGGAGGTTGTTTTGGATGGCCGTTGAGACGAATTTTGAGTTTAAGTCTGTTTATATTCGCAGTAGGGATAATGTCATCTGTGACTCTCTAAGCCGCCTTGACGACGGTGCTAGTAACATGAGAATTTTGAACGCTGACCCTGAAGGCGTGCTTTGCTGTAGGGCTAAACTGTGTTACACTCTACTTTCTTACAGAAATATCTCAGCTGAGAAGTGAGCAAAAGGGTTATCAGGACGATTTCTACACGGGTAACAACAGGGGCTGTTCAAGTCAAGCATATCTAAAACCCCCTTATCTGTCCGGATTATGGACGACATGAGGGTCGCAGCCACCTTGTGCACTGAGACAGCTTGATTGGTTTGGGTGGTAGCTTTCGGCTTCCTTTGGCATTTATCGCTCAGCCCGGAGTCGAATAAACGATCCAACCCAATCTGCTGGTCTCCTTGTCATTCGTAGGGAAGTCTTATATTATATATAATCTATTATACACATATAAACGCTCGGAGAATTATTTATTATTTATTTATTCGATTTGGCTCGAGTTGAATATTAGCCAATGGCCGTCGTCCGGCCTGTGCTGCTTCCTTTGGCCCCGGCGCTTGCTCTCGAGGCGGTCAAATCGTCACTTGCCTCCAGTTTTTTGCTTTTGAATTAGGTAGGGCATTTATCGCTCAGCCCGGAGTCGAATAAACGATCCAACCCAATCTGCTGGTCTC
>CM059201.1:2223015-2275032 GCA_030323885.1 Branchipolynoe longqiensis
ATGATTCTAAAAAACAAACCTAAGGTCATCTGACCCAATCCTAGTTTGAGTGATTGAATAGACGTGGCAGGGCGTGGTGGGTGGGCCCTCGCCCACGTCTAACCGAGGCTCCTACCTCGGTAAAACAATAGTTATCCATCATCTATACCCAGGTAAGATTCGTCTAACTAATCTATTTTACCTCGGTGTGCCGCCTCTGGCTAGCCTTAGGCTAGGGAGACCTTTACGTAATAGCATTTTTATCCTGATATTCCTGTTTGTTATTATTATGTTGTGATCAAGTCTTATTTATGTAAATGGAAAAAACGATTTGTATGACCAATAAAGAGAAAAAAGGTTTTGGTTTTTTGTACCTCTTTCTTTTTAGTTGGCGAGTAGCCTCTGTGCTATCGGCTGAGGCTTCTCTAGTCGCTTGTGATAATGTCTAGCAAACGATCTAGCGGTCTTCCATCCGGCGTGAGCTAGGATCCGTTTAACGGAGATGCCTAGTAATCTTGCCTTGGAAACCATTGCACCCCGTGTAGAGTGCGATGAATATCTGTCTGTATTGACTCCAGATAGTTTTAACACATTCATGGTCCATCTGGCGAGGGTATCCCTGGACATGGCCTTGTGTGGCTTAATAAAGCTCACCAAAAGTTGTCTTGAGTTTCTTATTAACCTTGTCTTGGATATATAATTCCGTATCGCGGAGACTACACATAATTTACGATCCTGTGTGAAACTCGTGACACCGATTGTGGAAAGGGGGTCACCTAAACGATTTGATTTTAATAAAGTCGTTAAATCAAATGTTGCTTCCTTGTTATCAATTTCCAGACCATTGAGTGACAGGGCGACAATAGTTTGGCCCCTGTGTCCTGTGACGAGGAGAAGCAACACTGCTACTTTGAAACCTAATAGCTTAACGTCCAGAAATTTATTTTCTGGCCATTTCTTGAAGAGGTTGAACACAAGAGAAACATCCCAAAACCTATTATATTTGGGTTTAGGTGGATTCCTCTGATAAATTGATCGTACGATCAAACAAATAACATGGTGTTTACCCATTGTTTGTCCATTAACCCGAGGTAGGATTATTGACAGAGCACATCTGGCAGCATTGATCGCGCCATATCCTAGACCTTCGTCCTCTAAGAAACGTAGGAAGCGTCCTACCTGGGATACTGTGGGATTCATTGGCTTCACCTTCTTAAGCAAGCAATAAATACCCCATTTCTTTAAATAGGTAGTATACATTTTAACCGTTCCTTTCCTCCACGCATCGTCAACCAAACGCTGTTGTGTAATTTTGTCCAAACCGAATTGTTCCAAGTACTTATTTAGAAAAGGAATGCCACCAACGGAGTTGTCGACACGTTTCCGTGGCGTTGTAGTGGTCCCTGATGCTTCAGGTTTCCTCGGAATCTTGGGAAGCGTAGGCTGCTTTTGGCTGTGGCTAGTAATCTCGGTAGCCACGGTGGAGTGTGCCATTCGGGGACGATGAGGATGGCGTGTGTTCCCTCCATTTGTATCTTTCTGGCGACTTTGCTAATGATAGTAAAGGGGGGGAAAATGTAAAAGAAATGATGTTGCCACTTTAGTGAGAAGGCATCGATGTGCCAAGCATTTGGTTCGGGGTGCCACGAAACATATTTCTCGAGTTTAAAGTTATTACGCGAGGCAAATAAATCGATATGAGGCGAGCCCCAAGTGTGACAGATATGTTTGAATATGGATGGATTTAGTGACCACTCTAAGTGATCATGGAACTGGCGACTCATTTTGTCAGCAAGACAATTCTGCGTGCCTGGAATGTGTGTCACAGTTAACCAAACGTCAAAGGTTTGAGCCCAGTTCCAAATGAGTAGTGCGATTTCATTACACTTGATTGATTTTGTACCTCCCATATTCCTGACATAAGCCATTGCTGTAGTGTTATCCATGAGGATACGTACATTATTTTTGGGGACTTTAACAAGGCTGGTTAAACCTAAATAAATGGCCCTTAATTCTAAAACGTTAATATGATCGGGTAGTTCCGATTCTAGCCATCTGCCGCCCGTTGCTACATCATTTCGATGTGCCCCCCACCCTTGGAGAGAAGCGTCCGTGGTAACAGTAGTATCGGGCTCCCCCATTCCAATGGGGTTGGGAGATTGATCAAAGTGCTTTAGCCACCAATGAATGTCGGCAAGGCCGTTTGCAGAAATAAACATGGTCTTTTCAAAGTTTCCCCTAGCTCGGGCCAGAGCTAGATTCTTATCAATTTCAAGTGATTTAATGTGTGCCGCTCCGTATAGAATAGCCGGGCTATATGAAACCATGATACCGATAAGGACTGTGACCTGTCTGATCTTTGGCCTAGAAATGTCTAACAGCTGAATCGCTGTGTGGTAAAGCTTATCTTTCTATTGGCGTGTAAGCGAAACGGTCATAGCCGTGGTGTTTAAAATGAAACCTAGACACTTAAGCTCCTTTGTAGGAGAAAAGACGGATTTCTTGTCATGTATGAAGAAACCTAAATTTGCAAAAATTTTACACAAATCTTGAACGGCGAGATCACATTGTGTGAAAGGTTGGCCCATAATGAAAGAATCATCAATGTATGGAAACATACAATGACCCAGTTTTGCCATGTGTGAAAAAATTGGTTTCAACAGCTTAGTAAAAAGGCGTGGTGCACAGGCCAAACCATTTGGTAGGCAGGTAAATTCAAAAAGCTGGCCATTCCAGAGGAACCTTAAAAACTTTCGATCTATGTGGTGAATAGGAACCGTATAGTACGCATCTCTCAAATCCACACTCGCTAGCCAACAATCTGGGTTAATTAAATCACGAGCTGTTTCTAAGGAAAACATTTTGAAATGTTTGTATTCAATGATTTCATTTAATTGGGTTAAATCTAAAATCAATCGAATGGTGCCATCTGGTTTAGGAGTGGAGAAGATATTTGAAATAAATTCACCTTCAGTATGTTCAACTCTGTTGACAATGCCTTTAGCTTCAAAAAGTAAAACTTGTTGATCGAGCTGAAACTTTTCTAGCGAATTAAATTGATAAGGAAAAGGAGCTCTTTTCTGGACAGGCAATTGTGTGAAAGGAATGTGAATGCCTTTTACAATACTAATAACCTCTGGGTTAGTGGTTAACTGTTGCCATTGATGTAAATAATTAACAATATTGCCTGCTTGAGAAAAGCTTACTTCAGTTTGTGTTTCCTCCATGACCATTTCAGGGTCAGGAGGTTGGAAAGTTTGTGTGGCGTTCTCTACTTGTTCCCTGGTTTGGGGAACTGTGGTTTGGGAACGAAGTCTCTCTTGTAGCCGCGGTTGTCTTTCCAGTTTGAGGCTTGTCTGTCGCCTCGACCTCTTCCCCGCTGGCTGAACGGGAAGGACGGTCCGCCCCTGAACGGCCTTCCTCCTCTGCGGAAGCGAAAATCCGTCCTAGCCCGTCTGAACCCGGCTGGGTTTTGGAATTTACGGCCCTTTGCTTCGGTGTTCTTAGCACTCTTGTAGTCTACCTCCACCTGCTTGTAAAGGTAAGCCAGCTGACCCCCAAACAGCTTGGATTTATCCAGAGGTTTGCTTTTGATGGGGGTAGGTCCTGAATACACAGTGTATTCTTTGCCGTCATGATCTGTCACTTTCTTTGACCGTGCGACTTCTTTGCCCGCATCGGTGGTGACCGATTTGAAAACATTTTCAAATCTGCGATGAGTCATGTAGTTACTTGCCGCTGCGAGTAGGGCAATGCCCCGGTCCATAACCCGAGCCAAAGACGAGAACTTGTTTTCGGTTTGCATTCTGTTAGCGACAGGGATAATGGATGTCAAGGCCCCCAAAACTGCCTTATGGATAACGCAGAGGGCAGTTTCGTACCGGCGACGCTCGTCAGACAAATGGATGCCCGCATCCATCTCCTTAGACACTGTAGCGGGGATACCCTTGACTCCAGAGATCTGTTCAGTCAATTTGTTGATGACTTCCACTGGCTTAAAGGTGGTGAAATGGCCATTCACCGTTTTGCGCATCATAGTAGTGGTACGCACATTGTTAGCTTTCTTTTTGACAATTTTCTTGCCTACTTTAGCCCCTATTTTGGCGTAAACGCCTGCGCGTTCCGTATCAGAATCAGACTCCGTGGAAGAAGAGTCGTCTGACGAGTCCGAGGACGAGTCTTTCTTTTTCTTTTTCTTTTTCTTGGACTTTTTGGAGCGCTTAGTGTTAGCCTTCTTGGTGAACTCGTCTCCCGAGCTGCTAACTGGGCGACGTTTCTTGCCGCGCGCTTTCGGTTTCGGAACCTCAGGTGCCGAAACCGTGTCTTCCTCGTCTTGCGAGAAGTCTTCCCAATCCTCATCAGGGATTTGGGAAGGGTCTACAAAGGTATGAGCCTGGAAATGGCGCATTTTCTCCTCCACCATAGCCGCCATCTTAGCCTCCCAACCTACAGGTTGAGGGGGCTGATCACTGTCCTGATCAGAGGCATGTGGCCCGGGCTGTGGGGACGGCGGAGCCGTAGCCGGTGGTGACGAATCGTAATCCGTAGGAGGGACGCCGACCGCTGCAGCGTGTGTCTTATTCCGGCGAGTGGCCATCGGTTCCTGTAACGAAATAAAGCGTTACAAACCGGAATCATCTCAACTACACAAGTGTAAGCCAGTAAACTGGGTTGAGGAACAAGGTACAGAGAACGTGTATTCCAACGTGTCAGTACAGGCGTGAAGCTAAATTTTGCCGTAGGTGTGTGGTAACGAAACCAACCAAACGGGGGGTATCGATTGTGAGATCGCCCACTCTCTCTGTTCCGTACACTTCTCCCACCCGTGGCTACAGCGCCAACAAGTTGGAGAAAATATTACGAAACTCGGAGGTTCGCCTTAAACCGGTCTGGGGTGTTTATAAAAAACACCCAGAAGCATCCCCAACATCATCCTCTATTAGGATCCGGGAGACTTTTCTTCGGAAATGAGCAACTCGGGTTGCCATTTCTCCCTGTCTGAAAAACAGGTGTCGATAGAACTGCAGTATCGGTTTCGTTAGTGCCAGCGGCACCCAAAGTTCTATCCGTAAGTTAAAAAACACGTACAAAGTCCAAATTGGACATGAGAAAGTTCTGAACTTTCATACGGTGATGCTATAAAGCATCATAAACAAAGTAGGCTAATAAAAGGTACTTACTTTTGAACAAAAGCAGTAGTAGTAGATAAATCCTGTTGGAGCAACTCACAAACGTCCTCCCGTTGTGAGTCACTTATGCTAATTGCTGGACCCGGATGTGCTTCCTTCTCCCTAGCCTACGGCTAGCCAGAGGCGGCATACCGAGGTAAAATATATATATATCTTCCTACTTCCAAGTCCATCTATCCTGTCGTCAGCAATGGGTCCTGGCTGCTGCTAGGCAACCATCGACAGTGAACACTAAAGCCCCTGTCACACCTCGCCGGATTGAGGAAACGGAAAGAAAACTAACAAAGTCCGTTGATATCCAGCAAAGTCCGGTTTGTGTCCGTTGCATGTCCGTTGCATATCCATTGATATCCGGCCCAATCCGTTTCAAGTTTTGAACATGCACAAAACTTGGAACGAATGCCGCCGGATTGACGTCTACGGTTCTTGTCCAGTTTGAGTTCATTTTGTCTGTTGGCTATCCGTTCATGTCCGTTTCATGTCTGTTTCATGTCCGTTCGTCCGACGGCCTTTGACCCGATATCGCAACATTTTGACACATTTTTATACTTATCACGCCCAAACACCACCGGACTAGACAATTCTGTCCGTTGCTCAATCCGGCGAGGTGTGACAGGGCCTTAAGAGAATTATATACAGTAAAACCTCTCTAAATCGACCGACTGTGGGACCGACTTTAAGTGGTCCATTTAGGGAGGTGGTCAGTTTAGAGTTATAATATCCTCATGATGGTATTGTTGGCACCCATATAAAGCGATCGATATAAGGGAGTGGTCGATCTGTGGAGGGGTCGGTATACAGAGGTGTTACTGTATATAATTAATTCTACATAGAATTAAGGAACAAGAATAAGAGTGGGTTGAAGATATATATAATCGCTGACTAGAGGTTAACCGCCTCTAGCCTTAAAAAAAAAAAATCGAGTGCAGAGTGAGTGAGCGCCACCAGACAAGTTACAGCGTTTGAATGCAGGGGCCAACACAATTGCCACGGTTGCATAACAGATGAACAATTTAATAACAAATCAGTATAGCAGATGACTTAGAATATAATAATGTGTGAAAGCTTCTGGTTAATTATACTTGTGTAATGCTTTTACAGTAAATACTTTCTAAATCGACCGACCTTGGTTGGGACCGACATTAAGTGGTCCATTTAGGGAGGTGGTCGGTTTAGGGAGTTAGAATATGGTTACAATGGTATTGTTGGGACCCAATTAAAGCGATCGATATAGGGGAGTGGTCGATCTGTGGAGGTGGTCGATTAGAGAGGTTTTATTGTATTTACACACACAAAATGATACATTGTGGCACCAATATGTAACCAGTCTTGAGTCGACCAGACAAATTACAGTTCTGGGGTGTTTCTGGTATTCCAAAAATGGGAAATTCTTTTCCGAAGCAAATATCAATTATTATTATTATTATTATTATTGTTATTTCTTGTAACATATCCATACCAGTTGTTATTTTCTTTGTCAGCTGATACTCAGCAGACACTTTCCCCGCGCACACAGGTGGGCTTTCAGGTTTAAACGCTAACTGCGAGCGTTGCCCTATAGACCTATTTCAATGTTTACAAACATTGTGTATGCGCGCGCAGCTCGGCTGCAGAACGAAGGGTACACGCAGTGCAAAACGTCAGTTTTAGTCAAAATTAAAAGAAATCCAGAACCCTAACCGTATAAATTTAATATAATCTTTTTGGTAAACATGTTTTCTATATGGGTTCCAAGCGGGTTGTGCCTAGGTCGTGAGGTTTTAGAGATATTATTTTTTTTCTGTAAGAAGATTGCTCACGGCCATTGACAATGCATTGAGTTTGCCGGTACGCGCAGTGCAAAACGTCAGTTTTAGTCTAAATTAATCGAAATCCAGAACCCTAATCTTATCAATTTAATATAATCTTGTTGTTAAACATGTTTTCTATGTGTATTCCAATCAGTTTGTTTCTAGGTTGTGTGGTTTTAGATATATTTAACTTTTACTGCATGAAGATTGCTCACGGCCATTGACAATGCATTGAGTTTGCCGATACGCGTGGTGCAACAAGTCGATTATATTCAAAATTAATAGAAATGCAGAACCCTAACCTTTTAAATTTAATATAAACTCTTTTTTTAATGTGTTTTATATGTAATCCAATCGGTCTGTGGCTAGGTGGTGTGGTTTTAGAGATATTACACCTTTTCTCTATGAAGATTGCTCATAGCCATTGAGTTTGCAGTGTGACAGTGTGTCATCCTGCAGCCAAACACCGCGAGCACTGACCTAGATACCCGTGCTGACGTCACATGAAATTGGTCAATACGTATAAGCCTCGCTCTGACCAGCGTTTGTTACTCACCACCACGCCACCTACTGAGAACTCCCGACACCAGGACAGCCATAACGGAACTCACCTAAAACAGAAAGAAAGGAAAGTTTGTTTTATTTAACAACGCCTCTAGAGCACACTGATTTTTATCATCGGCTATTGGATGTCAAACATATAGTCATTCTGACATATTTCTTTGGAGGAAACCCGCTGCCGCCACATAAGCTAAAAACATAAAGAGCACCCAGATTTAACGCCAATTCTGATATGAGGCGGTGACTCATTGGACCCCAAATTCCTTAATTCAAAGGTAATTAATTCAGTAAACTGAACCCTGATATAGTGCGACCCCGCTGTTTTCGCGATGACATTTTATGGACCCCAACAATCACTTTATAACGGGGTTTCACTGTACCTCTAAACAAAAATCAAATACTCTTAGGCATTTTACAAGTTACGTGGTTTTCGACACGGACATAAAGTTGTAGAATCCTATGGCATAATTACATTTCTTTACATATGAACACATTCATACACAAACGTATTCAGGCAGACACCAGACGGGATGGCCGAATGAGTTGAGCATCCGTCTCCTGTTTTAGGAGATCGGGGCATCCGAACCCATGGGTTTGTGGGTTAAAATCCTGGTCGAGGCAAACCGATGACTTAAAAATGTGTACTTGTCGCTAACTGGCCAGGCGCTCTACATCTAAGGTCATATCAGGACGGGTACCGACTTGTGACAGTGTGCACTCATGGTGACTTTATAGCACTGCCCCACTGGGAGACCAGGCTGCCAGCACCATGACCTGATATCCCACTCAGTCACATTATCCTGACACTGAGCCAATCAGTCTTTGCCCTATCCTAATAATGGCGAGCGCCTGGCTAGGAAGCAACAAGTATCAATTTTTAAGTCATTGGTTTGACTCGACCAGGGTTTGAACCCACGATCCCATGGTCTACCAACACGGGATACGGACGCTCTAACTCATTCGGCCATCCCGTCTGGTCCCTGTTTTAGGAGATCGGGGGATCTGAACCCATGGGTCTGTGCGTTAAAACCCTGGTCGAGGCAAACCGATAACTTAAAAATGTGTACTTGTCGCTAACTGGCCAGGCGCTCTGCATTATTAGGATAGGGCAAGGACTGGTTGACTCAATGTCAGGATAATGTGACTGAGTGGGATATCAGGTCATGGTGCTAGTGGTCTGGTCTCCCAGTGGGGCAGCACTATAAAGTCACCATGAGTGTGCACTGTCACAAGTCGGTACCCATCCTGATATGACCTTAGGTGTTGCTAGGACGTAAAACAACAACAAACAAACAAAACTCAGGCAGACGGATACAGACTTCCAGACCAGGGAGGTTTATTGGATCGGCAACTCCCCCTGGTGTGCAATGAATCAACTACACAAACATGGACATGCTGTACTGAATGGATTTGTTTGTTTGGTTATTGTTGTTTTACCTCGTAGCAACATCTAAGGTAATCTCAGCACGGGTACTGATTTGTGACAGTGCACACTCATGGTGACTTTATAGTGCTGTCCCTATGGGATACCAGGTCACTGGCACCATGACCCGATATCCCACTCAGTCAGATTATCCTGACACTGAGCTAACCAGTCCTTGTCCTATACTATTAATGCCAAGCGCCAGGCAAGGAAGTGACAAGTATAAATTTTGTAAGTCATTGGTTTGACTCGACCGGTATCAAACTCGGGGTCTCCCACACAAAAGGCCTACTCTCTACCAATTCGGCAACCGCGTCCGGCACTTTACCAACTGTAGACTGACAAAATAATGCATAGCCTATAGGCCTACTTTATTAACAATTTAACCAAAATATTATAACTTACTTTGGAGGCAACAAATTTTCCGCAATTATATATATGCCATATATAATGCATTATGTGAGTATAAACAAGCAACTATTCTTACTAGTCTGACTGCTATGTCAGGCATGCTGCTACTTATAATGTTCATATATCCCCCCGTCCTGATATGACCTTAGATGTTGCTAGGACGTAAAACAACAACAAATCATATATCCCTAGTTTATCTGTCCTACCACGGCTGCACCATTGCTGTGTCGACACTTCCTGCCTTATTCACGCCCCGGAATCAAGTATATATACCGTATATATACTTGAATATATATAGCGTATATATACTTGAATATAAGTCAGGGAAATTGACCACCAAAAGATCTCCTATTCTGAGGTAGTCTTATCTTGTGATGCTCCCCGAGGCAGCATGGATGGCACCTAGGACGACATCTTGTTGTTTGTTTGTTGTTTTACGTCCTAGCAACATCTAACGTCATATCAGGACGGGTACTGACTTGTGACAGTGTGCACAAATGGCGACTTTATAGTGCTGCCCCACTGGGAGACCAGGCCCCCAGCACCATGACCTGATATCCAACTCAGTCACATTATCCTGCCACTGAGCCAACCAGTCCTTGCCCTATCCTAATAATGCCGAGCGCCTGGCTAGGAAGCGACAAGTATCAATTTTTAAGTCATTGGTTTTACTCAACCAGGGCTCGAACCCACGATCCCATGGTCTACCAACACGGGAGACTGATGCTGTAACTCATTCGGCCATCCTGTCTGGTCACGATATCTTGTAGCAAGATGAATCTGACTCTGGTGATGCTGGTGATGAATATTAAAGTGATGATGGTGATGAATATTAAAGTGATTCTCTTACTGGCTTAGTCATGAGCAGCTACTGCAGTTACTGTGATGAGTCGGACTTTGAAGGTTTTTGATTGACCAGCGGTGTTGTCATCTTGTTGAATATTTGTGCATGTGTATGAAGGTAGTTTAATTTGTCAGTAAATAAAAAGAAGCTTGACTTATTAGTCGGGTTAGGCCTAATTCCAGATATTTCCTTAAAAAATACCCCTCGCCCCTTGACTTATACTCAAAGTCGACTTATATTTGCATATATATGGTACACGGTCGATTTGTAAATCGAAATGACACATATTCTCAATTAGGCCAAAAACAATCTTTTAAATTGGTGACCGGCTTCTGAATTAAAATTCAGGATCAGGTAGTCGGTTTTTATTTTTATTTTTTAAATAGACTTAATACATAACCACGTGTGATGGCTGAATGAATTGAGAGTCCGCATCCCGTTTTGGTAGATCGTGGGATTCGAACTTCTGGGTTCAAACCCTGGCCGAATCAAACAAATGACTTAAAAATTGATGCAAAAGTTGAATTGCTGCTAGCCCCTCACATTTTTAAGAGTTAAAAAAAAAAGTTGAACAATTCAGGGGCGGCCGATTTTTGAGGCTCGGGCCCGGACAATCTTTTAATTGTTTGGCCTTATGCCTTGGAATTGAAGCCTGCACATCGTAATTAACCAGTGTTGGCGCATTGCGTCATTTCCGGTGCCCAAAATACAAGGAACGCAGCCGTTTCGAGGTGCATCTCCAGAATAATGAATGAAGCGTGAACCATTTGGCAGGAAGCATTTATCTTTAGACTTACTTTGATTAAAGTTTAATTGATTAAGTTCAGCAAGTTGCACCCGACAACCAACTGCCGAGTTGCGTGACCAAACAGTGCATACACATGTAGTGGTCTGCACTGACCTCTCAGGCAAGTAACCACATAGACAGGTAGGCGTGGGGAGTGTGTTGATATCAGGGAGCCTAGGTGGTGTAATGGTTAGCACACTGGCCCGGAATGCAAAGAGATGTGGGTTCGAGTCCCGCTCTAGGCGCAGTATTTCCCATTTTCATCACCCCCATGACACTGGTTGCCGTGATCAGGATCCTGTACAAGCTTTGCGCTGTATGGTTGTTGAACCTACCCTGTGTATGTATGTGTTAGTGCATTGCCTGTATGTATGTAATTGTAAGCATTACAAGACTTACAATTCCAGGGGGACGAGTGTAGTGGTCTGCACTGACCTCTCAGGCAAGTAACCACATAGACAGGTAGGCGTGGGGAGTGTGTTCATATCAGGGAGCCTAGGTGGTGTAATGGTTAGCACACTGGCCCGGAATGCAAAGAGATGTGGGTTCGAGTCCCGCTCTAGGCACAGTATTTCCCATTTTCATCACCCCCATGACACACACAACAAAGTTTGAACGCACAACAAAATGTGCTTTTTTGTTTAAAAAAAATAAAATTGTTTGTTTACATTTGAAACTAGCCCAGAGAACAACTCCACCGTACGGTCCCCCCACAACATAGTCAATCAAAATAAAATATAATTTAATCACCAAACCCAGAGAATTTCCTCCTTGGACAATTACTGAATTAGGTTTACAGGTGGAAAACAATACTTGTTTTTTAAAGATGGAGCAAGTAGTACTAGAATTATGCCACCACCACCACCACCACCACCACCACCACCACCACTGCCACCATTCCGGAAGTGCAGGCTTCCCGTGTGGAAGGTTGTGAGTTTGAATCGCAGCGGAGTCAAACCAATGACTTATAAAATTTGATACTTGTCGCTACCTAGCCAGTGCTCACCATTAATAGGATAGGACAAGGACTGGTTAGCACAATGTCAGGATAATATGACTGTGTGGGATATCGGGTCATGGTGCCAGAGGCCTGATTTCCCAGTGTGACAGCACTATAAAGTCAACAAGAGTGGGCATTGTCACAAGTCGGTACCCATCATGATATGACCTTAGATGTTGCTAGGACGTAAAACAAGAACGAAAACAAACAAATCTCATCCAGAATGGCACAAATCGAACCCTGCTCTATTGATGCTCTCTCATATCATCGCGCCTACCAAACTAATAATCAGCGCCTAATCACCAGGCAAAGCGATACCAAGATGGCAACCATCAGTCTCTAGTTGGACTCGGCCGAGGATCGAACCCACGACCTACTGTTCGGGAAGTGGACGCCCTACACCTAGGCCATCATGTCTAATGTGATCGTGAAAGGTAAACGTTGAAGGATTGCACCTCGCAGGTCACGCCCGTACACCTGCTCACCTGGCAACAATAACCCCCCCCCCCCGTCCCTCTCCCTCCTGCCCCTCCTCTCCCTAACCCCCCCCCCCCCCTATCGCCACCGCCACCATTTTAATTGTCCATGTTGCCGGTAACATGCATAATTCAAAACCCTGACTACAGTCTTGATATTATGAATACCATAGATACAGTTCGTAGCGCGCGTCGCTATGTACAAAGTTAACTTCGGGTAGTAGATTCAAAGGCTAATCCAGTCCTTACCTGGCCACCGTCGACGACAGTTCATTGAGTTTCAATAAGAAATTTGTCCATCCCACCCACCCTTATTCTAGAGTACTGCAGTTGTTAGGGCTGAGAGCTTATGGTCCCTATGACCTAGAAATGAATGTTGCTGTGTGACATAAAAGTGTGATTGTGTGAGTGTGCCAGATGTGAGCTGACCGTGTGACCGTGACCTGCCTTAGTTGCTGCCTCATGTCTTCTATTTTCAAGGCTCCTCAAAGAAATGAATATAGTTGTCTTCAGTGATTTATCATACGATTATTATGATAGTACAATCATAGATATGTCCTGCACATAAGTAATGAAATATTGCGATAATAGATGTATATAGCTATCTGACCTGCACATATGTAATAAAAATCAGAAATATGATAGTTTCACAGGTTGTACTACCTGAGATTAGATAGAGTAGTTAAAGCTAATAGTCTCAATTGTACTATTGAGACGATGTTTACTGATATGGAAGATGTTTACAAACGTGTAGGATATGAGGCTTTTGTTAAAATTTATTAAGCCTGATTAATAAATTGATTAGCCCAAAAAATGATTATCTGTGTCTGGTATTGAATTATGCTGGTTTCTTGTTCCCCAGACCCTCATTTGGCTGCATACCACTGTAGTTGTCCTGTCAAATAAAACCTGCATCTCC
Organism: Branchipolynoe longqiensis; assembly: GCA_030323885.1. Lineage (NCBI taxonomy): Eukaryota > Metazoa > Annelida > Polychaeta > Phyllodocida > Polynoidae > Branchipolynoe > Branchipolynoe longqiensis. The sequence goes on from CM059201.1 coordinate 2,236,395, forward strand.
ACACACCCCTCTCCACACCTGGGTATGTGCCCGGGTTCTCTGTTACCCCCCCCCCCCCAACCCCCATCCCCCCAACCCCCCCTACTCCGTCCCAACCACCAGGCAGTATGGGTTAAAGCTGCATAGTCCGATGAATCATCAAATTTTCAAAACCAAAGCAGTTATCTAGATTTTATTCTACATATCTACCTCAGATCATCATCATCATCATCATGCTGTCGGTCGCAATGCAACAAAGACTGCTTTCATTACTCCATTGAGCAATTGTCAGTAGTTCTGTTGTGTTGCGTTGTGTTCCTCCTAGCTGATTTTCCGCTGTCGACCGAAGATGAGCTCGAGCAGCACGGTCCTTGGTAACCCGGGTGACGACCGAGCCGGTATGGTGTTTTGTGCGGTTGTATATTTCATGAAAGCTGCCTGCAAAGGTGTTGAAGTGCTGCTGGCTTTTGCAAGTTACCAGCGCACTCTCTCGGGGAGCAAATAGAGGTTTCACACTGGCAAGAACATGTCAAGACAGGCGCAAAACTATTTGTCCCTGCAGTGGCTGGTTGGGAGATGTTGGGAGTTCCATGCTACCTCAGATACTTGTGCACTTATTAAACATTTGGCGCCACATAGATGGGAATACTGAGGGAATTTAATAGAAGCAGTTCCTGCAGAAGCCTATGGTGTCAGAGTTTTGGTGTGCTTGCCAAAATTAATTTAGCATGGTTGCACTTCAAATATCTCAAAAGATAGCCATTTAAAATAAAAATTACTTCAAACTGGAGTAAGGTAGATTATAGTGAACAACCTAATATATTGATCTCAGAAAATGACAGAAACTCAAAACCATCGGACCATGCAACTTTAAGTGAATAGAATAGATCGCCATTCCAGCCGCGCGGTGCATTGTGGGATGCGTGGAAGAAAAACAACCCCCCGCGAAGCACATGGCTAATGCTAAGACACTGGGTGCAGCTATGAAATGTGCTAGTTTCAGCTCATCTCAGCTCTTGTTTGAAACATAGAATACCAACTAAAAAAATATATATAATAAATTAAGATGTTAATCTTTTATCTAGCATTGCATTTACATCAATCTAATCAGCACATCTTATCCCATCTGCATTTAGATTTAGACAAATCTGGTCACTCAGACTAGTGTTAGAGCCATAGCCAGAGTCAGTTTTACTTATTTTATTCATGTTTGTATTTATACCCTATGGTTGATATTTTATAATAACATTTGTTGGACTAGGAAATGGGTAGGGTTAATCACACATTGGTTTTATATTTCTTTGAAACAAGTTTTTGTTGACACATTTGACATTTTAATATTTAGAACAAGAATTACTTATGTCTAATCAATGGTGATTTAAAGTGACTGAAATTGTATGTTACGGAGAGTTGTGTCTTAAACATATTCATTATATTATTATATTGCATGCATCCACCCATGTTTGTGCCAAATTGCTATGTATTTTTATTAATTTTGAATAAAATCGAAGTTTTGCCCTACGCGTATCGACAAACTCAATGGCCGAGCGCCTTTCTTTTTCTCTCAACGCCGTTTTCAGCGCATGCGCAGTCGGAATGGGGATCTCGTCTATTGGGTGCCCGCCCTCCCCCGCCCCCCCGGAGTGGGAGCTTGTGAGCTTGGCAGAGTCAAACCAAAGATTTCACAAAACTGATATTTGTCACTCGGCACTGGTAGGACAGGATAAGGACTGGAAGGCTACTAAGAACCCTGGCTGGCTTGGTTGTTGGAGTTTTACGTCCTGGTTTCTTTAACATCTAAGGTCATATCAGGACGGATACCGACTTGTGACAGCGCACAACTCATGGCAACTTTATAGTGCTACCCTACTGGGAAATCAGGCTGCCGGCACCATGACCCAATATAACAATCAGTCACATTATCCTGACACTGAGATAACCAGTCCTTGCACTGTCCTAATAATGCCGAGCGCCAGGCTAGGTAGTGACACGCATCAATTCTATTAGTCATTGGTTTGACTCGACTGGGAACCGAACTCCCGATCTCCCGCACCCGAGGCCCGCGCTCTACTGATTCGGCCACCGGGCGGAAGGTTGTTGGTTTGAACCTTAACTGAGTCAAATCAATGATATAAAATTGATACTTGTCGCTACCTAACATGACGCTCAGTTGACAGTAATAGGACAGGGCCAGTTCTGGTTGGCCCTGTATCAGGATAATGTGGCTCAATGGATGATGATGATGATGATGATGATGATGATGATGGAACATCGGATCAAGGTGCCAGTGGTCCAATCTTTCAATGAGGCAGCACTATGAAGTCGCCATGAGTTTGCAAGAGACGTGGGTTCGATTCCTACTCTAGGCACAATATTTCCCATTGTCATCACCCCCATGACACATGTATGGCAAGCAAAGAGCCACATTTAGATATCTTTGGTCTGTTTGTTGGGGTTTTACATCCAAGCAACATCTAAGGTCATATCAGGATGAATACCGACTTCTGACAGTGATTAACTATGGTGATGGTTATTATTATGGTAATGATGATGACGATGGCAATAATGATGAAAGGATGGTGGTGATTAGTACTACGCCTATGACAACACCAACACATACCGTATATGTCCCAATAGAAGCACGCTACCCAATAGAAGCACATCCCCAATGTCAAGATTGAAAGCCCACACAAATTTATAATCATATTCAGACTGAATGCACATAAACTAAGACAATCCCACTTTATTTCAGAGGGATGACCAAAAAAAAATCAAAATTGATGATCATATTCAGACTGAATGCACATACAATAAGACAATCCCACTTTATTTCAGAGACGCGACAAAAACAAATCCATGAAATTCTTTAACTTTGAATAGATGCGCATCCATGTGTCTGCACTCGCGCAGTGCGCGCCTATTGGGACATATACGGTAGATAACTATGTTCTTAAACACGGAAGAATATACATATATGACAAAGGTATATAATGAAAGTGGAAGTAACCGCCTTTCTTTTCAACAGGAAAACTGGTTGCCGACAACCTGTAAAATACTCACCACTTTTGAAGTTAAACTTTCGTGGGAAACTTGAGAAGATACGATCCTTGCCCCACTCTGAAGAGAGAATGGAATAGGTTTGATCAGATTAATAGGTCTTTTTTTTAATTAATCATAGAAGCTCAGACGTCATGTTTGGAAAGGTAAAATTTTAACACAAAATTGTTTTAATCAAAGCAGTATGGCAGTGTGACTTAATTATAAATCCTGATGAGAAGACATGGCCACACTCAGCCCTTGTTTCATTTAATGTAGGGTGGGTGGGTGGGGACAGTTTAATGTGGCGTCAGTAGTATACAGTGGTGTAAGGGTTATTCTCTCAAAACTCGGCACTACATATTTGGTTTCCACGTTACTATGGTGATAATCCATTCTTTCTTTTATTGATAGCGAGTAAAATAATTATTGTCTCTGTGTATTAAATGTGTTACATATATTTAATCTGTCCCACAAAAAATAGTGTAGTAGTCTGTACATGAGCTCTACTACCACGCGGTAGCAGCGGAGACTACGCCGTACACCAGCGCAGTACCACTATACTGCGCCAGGTGGCGGCACGGGTAGCCACCGGGCAGACCCCAACTGGGCTGCCCTCTACTGCGGGTGGTTGACCCCCCCCCCACCCCCCCGCACACACACACCTATAGAGTCGACGTGGGATCTGACGAGTGAGGGGGCGGGTCAGACAACTACTGACGCCGCGGAGAGCAGATGGTTCAATAAACCAAGTTGAAGTGTACTCTAATTGAATCTTGGTGTTCTTCCGTGAGTGACCGCGAGAGTGGGAGTCGGAGGGCCGTGGGCCATTACAATAGTATAAAAAAAAGACTTGTATAATTTTGTGTTAAAGTGAAAATGTGAAACTTTATACATAGATGCCATACATGTACGTAAAAAAAATGTTAACTTTTTTTTCTTGTAAAACATAATCTTGCTTACTTAACTGTAATCAATAAAATCTTGTTTGACTTTGCTGTGTATCTTAAAATGACGTTCTGGATATGTCATTGATTTCCATGTATTACACAAGTGATATTAACGTATTGCTCAATTTGTGTAAGATCTAAATCAAAAAGGGAAATATGCAACCCTTCATCGGAACATGGATGCTGCTATTATCTTGATGTTTTCTGCTATTATTTGGAAGGTTTTCACTTTCGCTTTCCATGTCACACTTTAGTGCCCGGTTTCAGAGAATGACCCGTATACAGACGCGACAAAGGACAAGAAATAAGGCTGAAGTACAAATAAAAATAACAGTTAATTGTAGGTACAGGTGAAATCCGAGATAAACCCTCAGGCAAATGACAGTTCAAAAGGAAAATAGATAGCTGCGTGTGCAAAGAGTAGATATTTGGGTGGGTGGGAAAAGTTTGCTCGGGCGGCTCGAGCAAGTGGCGTAGGAAGTGACGTAGCGCTGAGTGGGGGTCGGGGGCTGCGATGGCGGAAAGGCCCGGAAACAGAGCAGCCAATCAAGGATGGCAGACTAGGCGACCCATTGAGAAGGGTGGTGGGTGGACTCGCTTGTTGCTCCATGCCAAGTGAAGCGCCATTTGACAATTGCAACCAATTGTAAAATATTCCGATAATCAGCAGAGGGGGGAAATGGAAATCCTCAATTATTATTCTGTGTGGGCGTCCAAGAGTGTGGGTATATGTATGTTGTGTATATATATATGGCTTGGCCCATACTTGAGGGCAGGTAATTATAGACATAGGGATGATTGGCAGGTCTTGGTGTGAGTGCACTCAGGGCATGGCTGTCTGCTGAGGTAGGGGTCAATGCACACAGGGGTCAAGGTTGCTGGTGGCTACAGGTCAACCAGCTCTGGTGGTGGGCAGACCACTGGTGGTCGTGGTAACCAGAAATGATCAGTCCTTATTGGAGGAACTGGGAATGCTGAGTCCCTATTGGTTGGAGTGAATGGCATGATCCATGTATTATATACAGGGATGAGTGGTCTCCGGGAAAAAAAGCAGAAATGCTGATATTCTCCCATAGGTTCAGCATTGTCAGGGAATCGCGGAAAATTCCCGGCAGTTAGGTTTCATATATATTGGTATACTCTGATAGTGCTGCACCGTTTGAAGCACGAATTAGTAGTACAGGCTGATAGTGCTGCGGCGTCTGCACTACATATTAGAATACGCTGATGGTGCTGCAGCGTAAAACAGTAGAGCCTATACGTTAATCGTGCTGCAGGTTTGAAAAATCCCGGTAATCCGCGAAATCACGGAGATCCTTCGATATAGATATATAGCGAATGGTAGACAGGAAGTGTGAACACTTATTTGTCTCTCATTTTTGTCGTCATTTTTTTTTTTTGGTACATTAGTTGTCCCAAGCAGGGGAAATCCCAGTCACAGACGACTGGTCTTCCCCACTCCACTGCTGGTCGATAGAAGCCCGAGCCTACACTTTTACCGACCCAAGGGATTTTTAACCTCCCACACCACATAGACATGGTATGAGAGCAACCGGCCTTTGATGACGCTGTAAGTTATACACAGCGGTGGAAATCCAAATTGGCAGAGCTGGGCACATGGGGAATCGAACCACCGACCCTTAGATTAGGAGTCTGACCTAGAAAAAAGTCAGACACTCTAACCACTCCGCCACAGAGAACGCCACCAATTCATCCCTGTGTATATAATAAACCAGAGGGGCTTGAACTCTCTCTTACACTCTTACTGTTGCTTTACTTTCTGTCCATCTGTATTGTTTTTCACATTAGCCTACCTACATAGCCACAGACTCGAACACCCACTCTACACAATGTTGTGAGTTGCAGTCCACTGTGCATAGCCTCTGCAAAAGGTCTATTGCATGAATTTCACTTTGATACAAGGGTGCCACCTTTTGATTGTTTGATTGACACTAGTACCATATGGAGTCATAAGAATACAGATCCTTAATTTATAGATTAACTTACAGATCCTCTTCTGGCTGAACCAGGCCCTATTGGGCTTCTAATGCCAGCTCGTTATGGCAAAAAATAACTTGTTGTTGCACACAATACAATGCAAACAATAAAATAGATCTGTGCATGAATAAATAATAAAAGAATGAAAGACATTATTAATTTGGCATACTTCTAGGTATCAGAGTGGTTGGTTGCCGAGTCAAACTAATGACTTATCAAATTTATAATTGTCACTACCTCGCTCTGCCCGTCCTGATATGACCTTAGATGTTGCTAGGACGTAAAACAACAACAAACAAACAAACCTCGCTCTACCGATTCGGCCACCGCGCCCGGTTTGTAGATAAATTTGTTTGGTTGTTGTTTTACGTCCTAGCAACATCTAAGGTCATATCAGGACGGCTACCGACTTGTGACAGTGCGCACTCATGGTGACTTTATAGTGCTACCCCACTGGGAAACCCAGGCAGCCAGCAAGCACCATGACCTGATATTCCACTCAGTCACATTATCCTGACACTGGGATAACCAGTCTTTGTCCTATCCTAATAATGCCGAGCGCCAGGCTAGGAAGCGACAAGACTTGGACGGCAAACGGACGGTGGGTATCACACATATACCGTATAAGATACGACTGACCGCTCACATATACCATTTCTCGAACGGCCCGATTCGTTTTTCGAATGTCTTGCGATTCGAGTCTTAAGCACTAAAACTGAGTTTTAAGTCGCGAATCAGAAGCATTAGCAGTCGGTATATGTGTGTTGTCACTGTTGTCAGTTTTAGTCGGGAAACGGGACGGGTCGGGTTGTGACAGGTCGCGTCGGGCCGTCAGTTTTAGCACGTGAATCGTATAAGGGAGGTGTGTGCCAGGCATTAGTTTGGCCTACCTACCTTATGTTAATCAAAATTCAATATCTCCAATCCGATTGTATATATGTTTTCCCTCCACTTAATACTTTCCAGAGTTGTCCATATCATGTTATATCAAGGCATAATGACACAAAATCAGTTTGAATTGATAGAGTCAATGAAGTAAATCCGCCATGTTTGAATGAACTGGTTCGCCACCTCACTATCTCAGCCAATGAAAATGACTGCTTCCTGAACTAGATCGGATTATTACCCAGGAACCTCTCAACTTCCTGTCAATGGCTGCCATCTGGATATGTGGGTTCTGTCAATAGACTACATCACGGTTCCGACTGCGCATGCGCTGAAAACGGCGTTGGGAGCAAAGCAAAGGCGTACACCCATTGAGTTTGCTGATAAGCATAGAGCAAAACTGGCATTTTATTCAAAATAACTAGAAATACATAACAATTTGGCATAAACATGGACGGAAGGATGCAATATAATAATATAATGAATATGTTTAAGACACAACTCTCCATAAACCATAGAATATAAATAAAAACATGAATAAAATAAATAAAACTGACTCTGGCTATGGCTCTAACACTAGTCTGAGTGCCTAGATTTGTCTAAATCTAAATGCACATGGCATAAGATGTGCTGATTATATTGATGTAAATGCAATGCTGGATAAAAGATTAATATCTTAATTTATTATATATAATTTTTTAGTTGGTATTCTATGTTTCAAACAAGAGCTGAGATGAGCTGAAACTAGCACATTTCATAGATGCACCCAGTGTATTAGCATGTGCCATGTGCCATGTGCTTCTCGTGGGTATGTTTTGCTCTGACGCATCCCACAATGCACCGCGCCGCTGGAAACGTGACGTAGTCTATTCAAACTCGAATCCCATGATCTACACAAAACGGGAGACGGACGCTGAACTCATTTGGCCATCCCATCTGGTCTAGATGCCCTCTGAGGCGCATCCTCTCACCTCGTTTCCTCACCTCGTTTCCTCACCTCGCACCAATTCACGTTAAGCAGTCATTATCCAAGTTATTTCTAGTACTACTTTGGGCTGCTAACAATTCACCAACTTTTTTTTCCAACAGCAAACCAATAATTTGTTGACATATTTTTTTTCGTATTCAGAAAAACATGCCATTTTTTTAGTTTTCGATTAAAGCTTTAAAAAATCATTTATTTGAACCATTATGGAGTAATAATTTATGCATTATTTGGTTGCTTGGTAACTGGGGGATGTCCAGCAACTGGTTGTTACTTTGATAAGTTGCTACTTTGGGCGTGGTATTCAGGGAATTGTTGGCACAACGCGTCCCTAGGGTGTTAAGGGGGCGGGGAGGGGCGGGGAGGGGCGCGGCTGGTTTTCAGCCAAATTGGCCTTAATCGACTTGTGGTGCAGATTGACACGTAGGGAACTCATTTGGTCACGTGGTAATGTACTTTGTGCAGGAAATAGTACATTGTTTCCCCACAGAGAGAGAGAGAGAGAGTGTGTGTGTGTGTGTGTGTGTGTGTGTCTGTGGTTGTGTGTGTCTGTGTGTGTGTGTCTGTGTGTGTGTGTGTGTGTGATTGGGGTGTGTTGGTTATTGAGTTGTGATGGTGGAAGGGTTGATTGTGGTGTGGGGGGTGGGAGGTGTGTTGTAATGTGAGTTTTTTAGATCTAACCTGTCTGTCTGTCTTTCTGTCTTTGTTTCTTCCTTTCTTTTTGTTTGTTTCTTCCTTTCTTTTGTCCCCCTTCTTCTTTTCTTTGTTTTGTTCTTTCTTTGTTCCTTTCTTTGATTCTATTTCTTCCTTTCTTTCTTTTGTCTCCCTTTCTTCTTTTCTTTGTTTTGTTCTTTCTGTGTTCCTTTCTTTGTTTCTATTCATCCTTTCTTTGTTTCTTCTTTCTTTTGTCTCCCTTTCTTCTTTTCTTTGTTTTGTCCTTTGTTTCTTTCTTTGTTTGTTTCTTTTATTTCTTCCTTCCTTTCTTCCTTTGTGTCTTCCCTTTTTTTTTTCTCCTTTTCTTTGTGTCGTCCTTTCTTTGTTTCTCTCTCTCTCCATCTCCCTTCCCCCTCCTCCCTCTCCCCTCCCTCCGTCTCTCCTCCCTCCCTCTCCCCTCTCTCTCCCCTCCTCTACCCTCCCTCCCTCTCCCCTCCCTCCCTGTCCCTCCCCCCCCTCCCTCCCGCTCTCTCCCCTCCCTCCCGCACCCTCTCCCCTCCCCTTCCATGTTTGCTGTCAACATTGTCGGATCAGACACGTAAAGAAACAACGGACGAGACACTTTCTATTTCTATTTTGTTTATTTCTGCAAGGAGTAAATAACGCAATTAACAAGTAAAGACACACCCTTAGTTATTTAACCAAATAAACGCTCCCACTGCCCGGTTAAAGTTGCATAGTCCGATGGTTTTGAGTTTCTATCATTTTCTGAGATAAATATATTAGTTTGATAGGTATAATCTAGTTTACTTTAGGTTGAACTAACTTTCATTTAAAATTACTAACTTTGGAGATATATGAAGAGTCAATTTATTATTAAGGCCCGGTCACATACACCTTAGTGGATGTAGTTGAAAATAGTGGAGGCTAACATATTTGAACGTAGTTCAACGTAGTTGAACATACCGGCATCCATACTTCTCTGGTATGTTCAACTACGTTCAACTATGTTAGCCTCCACTACGTTAAACTACGTCCACTAACGTGTATGTGACCGGGCCTTAATAATAAATTGACTCTGAATTCCCTTTTATGTTGCAACAAATGCTTCATAAATGCATCAGTATCCGAGTTAGATATCTAGCATCAAATATAGATCATTGTTTTGGTTTTAGAAATTTGATGCGTTGATCGGACTAGCCATCATAGACTCCACATCTCGCCCATCTCTCCCATCTCTCCCACTCCTACCCTGCTCCCCTGCTATCCTTGGCTGTTGTGTGTTGTGTTTGGGGAGTTTTTAGTCGCGTTGGCGTGCTGAAGGCTGCAAATCTGCAGCCTCTACCGTCGCCAAGCCAGCCCAATTCTGACCCCCCCCCCCCCTTCCCTCCCCATCCCCCTGCCCACCCCCACCCATACACATCATCATCGTCATCATGCTGTCGGTCGCGATGCGACAAAGACTGCTTTCATTACTTGACTGCCGCTCTCCATTTAGCTCTCTGCTGTGAGAGTGATGTCCATGAGTCGGTCTTAATGTCTCTCAGCTTCAGGTTTCTCTTGATGGTATCCTTGAACCGGAGACGAGGGCGCCCTCTCTTTCTGTAACCAGAAGACAGTTGAGAATAGAGGATCTGCTTTGGTAGCCTGTCTGATGACATCCTCATGAGGTGTCCAGTCCACCGGAGATTCTTTTTGATCAGAAGATCTTCCATAGAGGGCAGCCCCGTCCGTTCGAGTATTTCCCTATTTGTCACTTTGTCCTTCCAGGTTAGCCTCATGATTGTATGCAGATGTCGCATAGATTTCATGAAAGCTGCCTGCAAAAGTGTTGAAGTGCTGCTGGCTTTTGCAAGTTACCAGTGGCACTCTCTCGGGGAGCAAATAGAGGTTTCACACCGGCAAGAACATGTCAAGACAGGCGCAAAACTATTTGTCCCTGCAGTGGCTGGTCGGGAGATGTTGGGAGTTCCATACATCAACCGCCCTTAATGCTGCCACAGTGACATGGTTTTCTGTTATGGGTTTGCTCCCTTAGCCGTGGGTTCTGTCAAGAACATGTACAACAAGGCAGTGGTTTACAACTCTGCAGGGCAGGGGGGTCAAACGCCCTGAAGTATTGCTATACCTGCAATACCTGCATACACACACACTACCACTAACTGGGATGGTCTATATGACATAACAGTATCCACTCTGGGAAATTAGGCATCAGCGCCGGATTTAGACACGTGGAGGCCCCTGGGCAGCCTTTAGTAGTGGAGGCCCACCCTACCCTAGAATACACCCAAAATAAAAGGTGACAAGACATAGTTAGTCATCGATAAAGTAAATTAATTCAAGTACAGTCACGTCTGGTTAATCCGACACTGGTTAATCCGACAAATTTTCTTACCAACATGATTTCAGGTGTAACGGATATCCTCAATGTTAATCGATGCTAATTACTCTGGTTAATCCGGCACTCGCTTTCCGACACTGGCACTGCTTTTTGTAACAAACACGCATATAACATGCTATAGCTCTGGTTAATCCGACACTTGAAATCCATCAATTAGCACTAATATCCCAGATTTAGACCTTCTTTCAGTGGCTGTGCAGTCCAGTTTGTCGAAGTTTTAAAATATCAAATAATGTTAGTGTGAATGATTTATATGTATGTTTATCTGTCATTACTGGCACTCGGGCAGGGATGAACGAGGAAGCAGAGCTGGGAATGACATAACTTTATTTTCATGACAATCTCGTCCAACGGCGGTCTCGTTTACAGTATTTTTCGTTTGAGCATGCCCGCAGGCCAGGTCTGGCATGAACACGAAGTTATGCGAGTAGAATAAATGTAATGGTAAAGAACATATGTACAAATTGTTTTTATGAACGTAACATTTCATGAGGTGATGGAGGTAGATCACCATATATGCAGGCAATATATCTGAGTACATCACAATATAGCAAACCAATATATATATAGACAATATATGATGGTAATAATTGGAGTGAGTGAGACGACTAACAGGAGAGGTTATCCTATTGATAGTTTTAGGATAATGAGGGGAGGTGCTTTTTGTATCATTACCTGTTTTTTGTTTTTATTTGTCTCGTAGTGTTTTTATTTATATCGAGACAAGGGTAGTGGGTGGGTGGGTTGCTTTTGCGTGGAGGTGTGTAGGTGCCGAGCGTCAGTGGAGGAGTGAGGAGGTGTGCGCGACACGGAGTCGGGGGAAGAGTGAGGGAGGGGCCTGTGATTGGGTGGAGAGGATTAGCCCATCAGTGGCAGTGGTGGGGTGGTGATTGACAGGTGGGCGTGGCTGCTTCACTGACCTCCCCCTGCCCCCAGCAATGACAGCAAATGACCACCTCCGTGGTCATTTAACTCAATAAATGTAGATGTTACCTAGGTTAGTAGGTATTATTATTATTTTAAAGAACAATTGCATACATGATTCAGTCACACATGGGCCTATATATAGGCTCATAAAAATAACACAAATGACCATGAAATAGTCTACATTGGTTAATCAGACAATTTGCTATCTGACATTATTTGGTCTGTGACAGAATGTGTCAGATTAACCAGAGCTGACTGTAGAAAGAATCTGAATATGCAAACATTGCTAGCTTTATGAACGTAAGGCAAGTGGCAGCTTAGGCAATATCTCGCTAGAAATATGCGTGCAATGTGGTTTTTGATTGATACATTCAGGTCATTCAGGTCAGCCGAAATTTGTCCATACAACATTTTTCCCCCATGAAATAAATGGACGCCCCCTTGGTTGTGGTGGCCCCTGGGCAAATGCCTAGCTAGGCCAGCTCGATCCGGCCCTGTTAGTGTGACAGTGCGCATGCATGGCGACTTTATAGTGCTGCCCCCACTGGGAGACCAGACGCCAACACCATGACCTGATATCCCACTCAGCCACATTATCCTGACACTGAGGCAACCAGTCTTTGCCCTATCCTAATTATGCCGAGCGCCTGGCTAGGTAGTGACAAGTACCAATTTTATAAGTGATTGGTTTGACTCAATTGGAATTCGAACTCCTGACCTTCCGCACGGGAAGCCTTCGTTCTATCGATTCGACCACCGCATCCGATGAGGTTGGTATAATTGTGCTGGTGAATTTAACAACACTAGCTCCCCGCCCAAATCAACTCGGATCAACCCCCCCCCCCTCCCTCCCCCGCCCCTCCCTCCCCCCCCCCACACACACACACCGGCCCCCAGCTCCCCACATCATAGATTAGTCCTGACTTATCTATTACCGTAGGGATGAATTAGTTGTGAGCATCAAGAGGAGCCCCAAGCTATTCACCACCTAGAAACAACTGTAGGCGGATTGAGCAACTCACTTAGGGTCACTAACTCATTGAGTGACTGACAGACTTACTGACTCACTCACTCACTCTAATTGACTCACTCCCTCACTGACTCACTGACTAACTGACCCCCTCACTGACTGAATCACTGACTCCCTCATTGACTCCCTCATTGACTCCCTCATTGACTGACTGACTGACTGACTGACTCACTCTCATTGACTTACTCCCTCACTGACTCACTGACCCCCTCACTGACTGACTCACTGACTCCCTCATTGACTCCCTCATTGACTGACTGACTCACTCACTCACTCTCATTGACTTACTCCCTCACTGACTAACTGACCCCCTCACTGACTCACTCACTCCCTCATTGACTGACTCACTCACTCACTCACTCTCATTGACTCACTCCCTCACTGACCCCCTCACTGATTGACTCACTGACTCCCTCACTGACTCCCTCATTGACTGACTGACTCACTCACTCTTATTGACTTACTCCCTCACTGACTAACTGACCCCCTCACTGACTCCCTCACTGACTCCCTCATTGACTGACACACTGACTCCCTCATTGACTGAGTGACTGACTGATTGACTCACTCACTCTAATTGACTGACTCCCTCACTGACTGAGTGACTGACTCCCTCACTGACTGACTCACTGATTCCCACACTGACTGACTGACTGACTGACTGACTGACTGACTCCCTCATTGACTGAGTGACTGACTCACGCTCATTGACTTACTCCCTTATTGACTGACTCACTGAATCCCTCACTGACTGCCTCACTGACTGACTCACTGGCTCACTAACTGACGTACTCACTAACTGACTCACTGACATACTCACTGGCTCACTGACCGGCCGACTGAGTAACTGACTGACTGACTAACTGACTGACTCACTGACTGACTCACTAATTGACTTTCTCACTGACTCACTGATCGACCGACCGACTCACTCACTGACTCATTCTCTCGCTCACTTACTCAACTCACTCACTAACTAATGGTACTGTCACATTACGACGTAATGACGTCAGCGTAGGGAGAACGTGAAGAACGTTGAACTTCTGGGCGTAGTATGCAAATTTGGGCACAAGTTGAACGTGGATGCAGCGTAGTGGACGAGAGCGTTACGTCGGTAAAGCGTAGTGATACCGTCATTCAACGAGAGAGGTCAACGTAATGACGATCACGGAACGTTATGAACGTTATTCCATCGCCAGAAGAACGTTACATGACGTTAGCTATGTCATGAGACGTTGAATGCACGTTCTCTGACGTTCTCCTGACGTTCTTCTGACGTTCTCCTGACGTTCTCCTGACGTTCCCATTACGCCACATGGGCATTTGCACTCGGTTTAATGTGGGTCAACGTAGTGGAACGTAGTTGAACGTAGTGAGCAGCGTTGGAAAAACGTCCGTTTAACGTCATTGACGTTCACTGAACGTGAACAGAACGTACGGCGAACGTAAACCCTTACGTTCGAGCTACGTCGAAATTTTTGAACATGTCCAAAACCTCGACATAACTCGACGTAACACGACGTAATGTGACGTAGCTCGACGTCATTCTAACGTCATTCTGACGTCATCATGACGTAACCCAACGTAATGACGAAAAATGACCACGTTAGGCTCACGTTGGCTCGTTACGTCGTAGTGTGACAGGGGTATAACTCACACACACACCGCTATATGACTGACTGACTGACTGACTGACTGTTGTTTGACTAACAGAGTCATTCCCTAACCGGCTCACTCCCTCACTCCCTCCAGACTATCGGAAAGAGTAGCCTATCTGGCGGCAGCGGGTTTCTTCCAAAGAAATATGTCAGAATGACCATATGTTTGACGTCCAATAGACGATGATAAAAATCAATGCGCTCTCGAGGCATCATTAAATAATACAAATTTGACCTTTATATGTATATATGTATATTTATGTGTGTGTGGAGGGGGTTGGTCAGTAAAAGGATTTAGGGTTGTAGTCCTTGATGGGGGCAAGAGAGGGAGGGTGGGTGGGTGAGTGTAATGAGTTTGTGGAAGGGAGAGTGTGTGTGGGGGGGGGGGGGGGTGGAGTCACACAAGTGGTCATTAGTTGCATATTTAAACCAGAACCTTTGCCTTTGGCTGTGGAAATGCTGAGGACTTGGGTTTAACTGCCACTCGCCTGATCCTGCCAGGCCCTCTCGTCAACCCCCTCCCCCTCTCCCCTCCCCCTCCAACTCCTCCGCCCGCCCCACCCCCCAATGTCCCATCAACAATCCCACACTCCAATGCCTACCTCCCTCCTTGACACTTCGCCGGACGCGGTGGCCGAATCAGTAGAGCGCAGGCGTCCCATGTGGAAGGTCGGGAGTTCGAATCCCAGCCGAGTCAAACCAGTTACTTATAAAATTGATATTTATCGCTACCTAGCCTGGCGTTCGACATTAATAGGATAGGACAATGTCTGGTGGGCACAGTATCAGGATAGTGTGACTGAGTGGGGAATCGGGTCATGGTGCCAGTGGCCTGGTCTCGCAGTGCGCAGCACTATGGAAGTCATCATGAGTGTGCATTGTCACAAGTCGGTACCCGACCTGATATGACTTTAGATGTTGATAGGACGTAAAACAAACAAACAACAAACAAATAACAAACAAACAAATTAAGCATTTATTGCCACATGGAATTTATCTTGGAGAGGGAGGGTTGGTTGATGTTGTCTTATTGATTGTATATATGAGAGGGAGTGTCATTGTTTTGGACCAGACGGGATGGCTGAATGAGTTGAGCGTCCGTCTCCTGTTTTGGGAAATCAGAGGATCCAAACCCATGGGTTTGTGGGATCGAACCCTGGTCGAGTCAAACCAATGACTTATAAAATGATACTTGTTGCTTCCTAGCTTGGCACTCAGCATTATTAGGATAGGGTAAGGACTGGCTAGCTCAGTGTCAGGATAATGTGACTGAGTGGGATATCGGGTTGTGGTGCCAGCAGCCTGATTTCCCAGTGGGGCAGCACTATAAAGTATTCATGAGTGCGCACTGTCACAAGTTGATACCGGCCCTGATATGACTATAGATGTTGCCAGGACATAAAACCCCAACAACCAACCAAGCATGAATCTGAACCATTTAAAAGACTTACCATCCCAGGGAGACGCGTCTAATAGTCTGCACTGAGCTCACAGGCAAGGAGCCACATAGACAGGTAGGTGTGGGTAGTGTGGTGATATCAGGGAGTCTAAAGAGGATGTCACATGTCACCGGATTGGAGGAAATGGAAAGAAACCGAACAAAGTCCATTGATAGTCCGGTTTGTGTCCATACAAGTTTTGAACATGCACAAAACTTGGAATGAATGCTGCCGGATTGACGCCTACGGTTCTTGGCCGGTTTGAGTTAGTTTCGTCCATTGGCTATCCGTTCATGTCAGTTTCATGTCTGTTTTATGTCCTTTTCATGTCCGTTCGTCCAGCGGCCTTTGCCCCGATATCACAACATTTTGACACATTTTAATACATTTTGATACTTATCACGCCCGAACACCACCGGACTAGACAATTCTGTCCTCAATCCGGTGATGTGTGACAGCCGCTTAAAATACAATTGCTTAGGATGCTCATCCTGGAATGGCAGACATGTGGGTTCGAATCTCACTCTAGGTTCTTTGTTTGCACAACACTATCACAGAGCACACAGTTCACAAGTATGTCCATTTAGTACGGTATCAGAGGGTAGTCCACAAGTTTCTCGATCCATTATGCCATCAAAGAGCACGGTCTACAAATCTGTTCATCTGCTATGCTATTAATAGTATTACTATTAGACATCAGTGTTCACAAGTATGTCTGTTTCCAACACTATCACAGGGTATGATCCACAACTGTTCATTCACTAAGCTATAGGAGAGACCTGACCGGACGCAGTGGCCGAATCAGTAGAGCGCAGGATTCCCATGCGGAAGTTTGGGAGTTTGATTCCCGGTCGAGTCAAACCAATGACTTACAAAATTGATACTTTTCGCTACCTAGCCTGGCACTCAGCATTAATAGGATAGGGCTAGGACTGGGTAGCTCAGTATCAGGATAATGTGACTGAGAGGGTCATGGTGACAGTGGCCTGGTCTCCCAGTGGGACATCACTATAAAAGTTGCAATGAGTGTGCACTGTCACAAGTCGGTACTCGTCCTGATATGATGTTAGATGTTGCCAGGATATAAAACGTCAATAAACAAACAACATGTACAAAACACATATCGTGTTCTCGCACACACTCAACTTATCGCCAGAACTGCCACTCCGTATGGCAGACACCGTCTTGGTCACTGCTTGTCCACACCGAACAGGAATATTCCGAGAAGTGTCCTACTCCAACACCGCCGTCCATGATGGAGTTAGTGCTAATTAAGGCAGCGTCTGCCCTGATGTCTTCTGTCACCTAACACAACGCGACCAGACGGGATGGCCGAATGAGTTGAGCGTCTCTTCCGCATTTTGGTAGATCGTCGGATTCTTTCGTAGATCGTGGAGCCCTGGTCGAGTCAAACCGATGACTTAACAAATCTATACTTGTCGCTTCCTAGCCAGGCACTCGGTATTACTACGATGGGGCAAGGACTGGTTGGATCAGTGTCAGGATAATGTGACTGAGTGGGATATCAGGTCATGGTGTGGACAGCCTGATCCTACAGTAGGGCAGCACTATAAAAGTCACCATGAGTGTGCACTGTCACAAGTCGGTACCCGTCATGATATGACCTTAGATGTTACCTCCAACAACCAACCAGCCGAACACAGCGCCACCTGCCGCCGTTCCACTCGGACGAATCACCGACCACTCGGCCCCACAACCCTTAGAACGGTCACGCTACACTGGCCACACTTTGTTGCACAGTACGACTACTCACTAACAGGAGGTTCCCCAGGCGTCCTGCAGGGGGCGTGACGATCATTCGGCACGTTTTAGGTGACTGGTGCCAAAGTGACTGCCTGCCTATTCGATGGATGCTTGACTCTGTTTGTTTGTTTGTTGTTTTACGTCCTAGCAACATCTAAGGTCGTATCAGGATGGCTACCAACTTGTGACAGTGCGCACTTATGGCGACTTTATAATGCTGCCCCACTGGGAGACCAGGCTACCAGCACCATGACCTGATATCCCACTCAGTCACATTAGCCCGACACTGAGCCAACCAGTCCTTGCCCTATCCTAACAATCCCGAGCCTGGCTAGGAAGCGTCAAGTATTTTTAAGTCATTGGTTTGACTCGACCAGGGTTCAAACCCACAAACGTATGGGTTTGGAACCCCCAAATTTCCCAAAACAGCAGACGGACGCTCAACTCAACCGGCCATCCCACCTGGTCGCTTGACTCTGATTACCGGTACTTCAGACAGGCGCGGTACCTTGTGATACGTGTACCATACCGCGCTCCTAACGACAGCGATGTTCTGTCCAAGTGCATACATGATATATATATTGGTAGAGATGTTTATACAGTGGTTCCGCTGGTTCCTCCGCTGGTTCCCTGGCTGGTCACTCATACCCCAGTCACATGAGAGGCAGCGTTTGCCACCAACCTCCTTATGCCCAAAAGGATGCCAACCTCCCAGTGTCCCATTCGACTTTGATTCAAATACGTGGTCGGCGCCATGGCGGCGCCACCGGGTTGGCGCCGTAGCGGCATTGCATATTTTGTCACCGCTAGGTCGGCGCCAACTAGCCAACTAAGGAGTCGGTGACCTGGCGGCACCAGGGCGGTGCAGGGCGGCGCCAGGTCGCCAACCACTTTTTAATGGCGCCGACCAAACAGGGACGCAAGGAGGATACAAGTGCAGCTCTTGCAACCTCCTTGCATCCAAAATTTCCTAAATGGACGCCGGGAGGGTGGCGCCAGCACTTAAGGAGGGCGCAATGAGGACATTTTGACATCACGAATCGATCGTAAGCGACCGCAGGCCTCGTGTGACTAGGATATTACCTGCCTCTCACACAGTGAATAAAAAGAGAAGAGAAAGAGAAGATAACGAGAAGAGAAAAGAGTAGAGAGAAAAGATTAGAATAGAGAAAGAGAGATAGAAGTGAAATAGAAGAGAAATAGAAGAGAAATAGAAGAGAAATAGAAGAGAAAGATAAGCGAACGAGAAGAGAAAGAGAAAAGATTGGAGAGAAAAGAGTAGAATAGAGAAGAGAGAAAGAAGTGAAATAGAAGAGAAATCGAAGAGAAATAGAAGAGAAATAGAAGAGAAAGAGAGCAAGCGAGAAGAGAAAGAGAAAAGAAAGAGAAGCAAACGAGAAGCGAATGAGAAGAGAAAGAGAACGGAAAGAGAAGAGGATGAGAAGAGAAAGAGAAGAGAAGGGAAGAGAAAGAGAAGAGGGAAGAGAAATAGAATAAAGAAGCGAAAAGAGAAGAGACGAGAATGAGAAAGAGAAGAGAAAAAGATAAGAGAAGCAAAAGAGAAGAGAAAGAATAAAGAAGTGAAAAGAGAAGAGACGAGAATGAGAAGAGAAAGAGATGAGACAAGAGAACAGAAGAGAGCAGAAGCAAGAGAAAGAAGAGAAGCAACTCACCGAAAGGGAAGTGTTGAATGGCGTTCTCCTTGATGCTCTCCAGCGTTTCGTAGCCCCAGCGTTTGTCAAACTCCACCTTGTTGCCTCCATCCAGCCTCACCACCGGAAGTGACCTCTCGCCGGACGCCGCGCGTTCAAAGGTCTCCTGCGGAACCAGCAGTTCAGTGCATATAGGTCAGTTAGATTGTCAGTAAAAGGGGGTGAGAGGAGATGAATAAAATAGCATTATTAAAGTTGCATAGTCCGATGAACCATCAATTTCTTTAAAGCAAGGCAATTATCTAGATTTTATTAAAAGTATCTAACTTAGATTATTAGATACTGATGCAATTATTAAGCATTCATTGTTACATCGGAGGTAATATGGAGTCAATTTAATAGAACATGACACTGCGGAAGCGTATGGTGTCAGAGTTTTTGCATGTTTTCCCAAATTAATTGTTGCATGTTTGCACTTCAAATATCTCAAAAGGTGGTGATTTAAAATGAAACTTACTTCAGACTAAAGTCAGGTAGATCATATAAATCAATTTAATATCTTTATCTCAGAAACGCAAAGCCATCAGACTATGCAACCTTAACCTGCAGTTCCTTTAAATTTTAGCAAATTTACTTTGCAAAATTAAAACCACATATTCTCATGATAAAAGCATTAAATTATCTAAAGCAATAGATTTGATCTTACATATCCGATTTAGATACTGGTGCACTTTGTTTCAAACATTTATTGCAGTTTGGTGCTCCTGTGCTACTACGCTGCTACTCTAAAAATAGATGAATAAATAGCATGTCCAGTATTTTGCTGTGTACTCCCAAAAGTAATTTAGTATATCTTCACCTCAAATATCTTCAAAGTTAACCTTCTAAAACATGACATCAAACTAAACTAAAATAGATTAAAAGCTTAATATATTTATCTAAAATATGTCAGAAATGCCAAACCGTAGGACTAGGCAGCTTTAACTAGGTTTCAATTACTTCTATTTTGTTAAGGTACTGTGCTACGATATACTTAGATAAAAGATTCACCCCATACTTATAGTACAGGGGTGAACCCTAACGTAGTCTAAATACGGGCAAAAATAGCTTTAGTATGGAACAGGAAGTAGAAACTCTGGCTACCGATATTGGCACAGTGTTGGTGAAATAGGCGAGAATGCAAAAAGACAAGATGGCAGCAATAAGACGCCGGTTATATTGTTAAAATTCCTTAAACTACATGTTTTATTATATAATTCAAATCAAAAGCAGCGGGTAAATATGAAGATTTATGTGAAGAACATATTTTGCTTCTTAAATTAAGAATTTACCAGCTCAATTAATTTCCCCGCCATGTCGAAATTCTTCGCCCATTTTTCTAATATGCTGGTTTTCACCCCTGTGCTGGATGTACGGGGTGAATCCTTTATCTACGATATAGTATGCTGCTATGGCATGAGTTCCCAATTTTGCATTAGGATATAAAACAAAACTATATACCACACTATTATTGACTAGTATCATGGGAGATGTTGCAACAAATAGGACTGCTTTGTTCGTTTGTTGTTTTACGTCCTAGCAACATCTAAGGTCATATCAGGACGGGGGATTGCTTGGTTGCCTACAGCTGGTCATACTCTTACTCTCATCGTAACTTATAAAATGTATACTTGTCACTGCCTAACCTGGCGCTCGGCATTAATAGGATAGGACAAGGACTGGTTAGCACAGTTTCAGGATAATATGACAGCGTGGGATATCCGGTCATGGTGCCGGCGGGATGGTCTCCTAGTGGCGCAGCACCCATAAAGTCACGATGAGTGCACACTGCCAGAAGTCGGGACCCATCCTGATATGACCTTAGATGTTGCTAGGACATAAAACAACAACAAACATTATTACTCTCACCGATGCGAAATTAACAACTCAACAAGCAACTATATTGTACCATAATGTAACCTCCGATCATGAACCTGGTAACTGTACTTGTGGTGTGTTTATTGATCTGATGTTAAAGTTCTACCGACTTTCTTCGTATAGACTACATCACCATTCCAGCCACGCGGTGCATTGTGGGATGAGTAGAAGAAAAACAAACCGACGAGAAGCACATGGCACATGCTAATACACTGGGTGCTGCTATGAAATGTGTTAGTTTCAGCTCATCTCAGCTCTTGTTTGATACATAGAATACCAACTAAAAATACATATATAATAAATTAAGATATTAATCTTTTATCCAGCATTGCATTTACATCAATATAATCAGCAGATCTTATGCCATGTGTATTTAGATTTAGACAAATCTGGGCACTCAGACTAGTGTTAGAGCCATAGCCAGAGTCAGTTTTACTTATTTTATTAATGTTTTTATTTATATCATATGGTTAATGACATTAGTAGAAATAGAAAATGAGTAGTGTTAATCAGATATTGGTTATATATTTCTCTGAAGCAAGTGTATGTTGACACATTTGACATTTTAATATTTAGAACAAGAATTAATAATGGTGATGTGGATGTCAGCCTTAAAGTGACTGATTGTTTTGTGTAGAATTGTATGTTTCTTAGCTCAAAATGCTTAACTATGGCTAGTTTTGTCTTAGCTATATTCATCAGATCATTATATTGCATGTGTGCATACGTGTCTATGCCAAATTGTTATGTATTTCTATTCATTTTAAATAAAAATCGAAGTTTTGCCCTATGCGTATCACCAAACTCAATGGCTGTGCACATTTTCTTTACTGCCAATGCCATTTTCAGCGCATGTGCAGTCGGAACAGTGATCTCGTCTATTAGCCCACTTGAATATTTAATTGGTCTAACATAAATAAGATTAATAAATATTGTAGTTAAACTAGGTCTAGAGTGAAAGTTTACATGTTACAACATGTCACTAAGGTTCTTATATATATATATACTTGTCGCTACCTAGTCTGGTACTTGGCATTTCTAGGATAGGACTAGGACTGGGTTAGCACAGTATCAGGATAATTTGACTGTGTGGGATATCGGTCATGGTGTCAGTGACCTAGTCTCCCAGTGGGGCAGCACTATCAAGCCGTCATGAGTGCGCACTGTTACAAGTCGGTACCCGTCCTGATTTGACCGTAGACGTCGTTAGGACGTAAAACAACAACACACCTGCCTATCAAAGTAGGTGATTTGTTTTTGCTTGAAACTGAAATGCTGAAAACGTTGAACTGCTCCTTCTCTCTGAATGACGGTTGCTATGTAGCTCAGTGGCGCCACCATGTGGGTACACGGAGAACTACACTGCTACAAGTCACGCCGGGCGGTTTGGCGGTGACTTGGTAACTTGTTTGTTGTTTTACGTCCTAGCAACATCTAGGATCATATCAGGATGGGTACCGACTTGTGACAGTGTGCACCCATGGTGACTTCATAGTGCTGCCCCACTGGGAGACCAGGCAGCCAGCACGTTGATATGACCTTAGATGTTGCCAAGATGTAAAAGTTAAAACCCTAACAAATAAACAGCTATTGCATGTATGAACATATGCAGAGTGAATTAATTAATATCTTAGCATGTAATCATCTTGATTACATCTAACACATTGCTTCACAAGCAAAAACCGGTTCAGAACCGATGGGAACCAGTGGTCCACAACTGGTTCATCAAAGGCTGCGGTATGTGCTGTCCTGTCTGTGGGAAAGTGCATATAAAAGACCCCTTGCTGCTTATTGGAATGATTAGCCTATGTGGCAGCAGCGAGTTTCCTGCAAAGAAACATGTCAGAATGACCATATGTTTGACGTCCAATAGCCGATGATAAATATCAATGCGCTCTAGAGGCGTCGCTAAATAAAACAAACATTTTTATGACCGATAGTTTTCTGTGCCTTATGTGTAAGGTTAGTAAACACACAGCTATATATATATATGATAAATAATTTATTATATGGGTATAAATAGGTGGAGGTAATGCTTCCTTAATTATTATTTATTATTATCACGACATGCCATTTATTTATCGCATTATTCGCCTGCATTATATATCTATATATATTTGCTGCGGGTCAGCACCCTTTCTGCGCTGCTGGTGCCACCACTGCCTAGGTCAAGTGCCAGGCCGCGGGCTTCAACGTCCCTTCTTAATAGCTTTGTATAGGTCGGGCGATATTTGCTCGGCCAAGGGCCTCAATGAAAATAACTGAGTGTTCCCTCCACTCCTAGTCTCAACCTTCCTCTTATTTTACGTAACTAATTTGATATAATATATATATGTTCAGCGGTGCAGTGAGTAGCGGTTACAGTGTGCTGGGGTGGTGGCACCACCATCGCAGCTGGGGTTGGGGAGGCTGGAACAGTAGATGACTATGAGAGACTCCCAGAGTCCATGAGTGAGTGATGAGGGACAGGAGCGATATTCCAGGTTATTATACTCGTATAATTCTTATACAGCATATATATAACAAAACAAAATGTGAGCACTTTGAACTAAAAGATCAAACTTGCCCTAAAGAACAACATGGTTAAACTAGCCTTAGCACAGTTCTTAGAAAATGTCTTAGAAACTAGTGGCTTTGTAATCTTTTATAGATCTGTGAGATGAAAACGAGGCTAATAGCTATATTTGCATTGTGAATGTTACTGTTAGTGTTCTTATTACCCGTCAACCAGAACATGTGTCGACATCCTTACCTTCCTTCTGAATGCAGGGCTTTCTGGTGATTTGATTGGTTTAAAATGGGACATTTACCAAGCAGCTATTACCGACTGTGAAAACAGAAATAACTAATACCACACTCATGGGGCGTATTTGATTAATCAACTCGGGTCACCCCAGCCACTTTTTGGCACATGCGCACATCCTACAGACTCGGGTTGAATAAACGAATACGCTTCTCTACGCTCAGGGTGAAAAAAATGGTGGCTTAATCTAAAACTTTTTTTTTTAATAACCGATATAACTACAGCAAAATAGGATTTAAAGTATTTTATGATTGCATATATTTCCATTTCATTAATCTGGGTTATTACCCAAAAAATACCATGTAGGACCGGTACTGGTAGCTGTTATCCTACAGGATGGTACCAGTGCAAATGTGACGTCATCGTTCCTAGCAACCCCCAGCCAGGACGTGGGTTACTGCGGTCAGGACTTTTTGCACACAGCACGTGTTTTTGTCAACTCCACTCACGGTGTTCAATTTGAAATTCTAGCAACTCGGGTGACCCGAGTCGCCTGGGTCATGTTAATCGAATACGGCCATGGGGTCTGTAGCACTGCACGGATGGCAAAAGATAAAATCACGGTCGGGCTTCACATAAACGACCTTGCGAATGTCATTTGAACTCAACATAACTGTAAACATAAGATTTTTCTTAATTTTGATCTAGCAATAGTTCATGAATTCGCTGCTAGGGGTTGTCTAGGCATCTAATATGTCACACTGTTAAATTGCTCAATAGCTGGACTTCTATCTGCTGCTAATGTTTCGGATGGTTAAACTGCTCGTTAACACTTGCTCCCACTTGGGCTTCTATCTGCGGCTAATGTTTTGCATGGTTAAACTGCTTGTGAACACTCGCTCCCACTTGGGCTTCTATCTGCGGCTAATGTTTTGCATGGTTAAACTGCTTGTTAACACTCGCTCCCACTTGGGCTTCTATCTGCGGCTAATATTTTGCATGGCTAAACTGCTCATTAACACTCGCTCCCACTCGGGCTTCTATCTGCGGCTAATGTTTCGGATAGTTAAACTGCCCGTTAACACTCGCTCCCACTTGGGCTTCTATCTGCGGCTAATTTTTCACAAGGTTAAACTGCTTGTTAACACTCGCTCCCACTTGGGCTTCTATCTGCTGCTAATGTTTCGGATGGTTAAACTGCTCCTTAACACTCGCTCCCACTTGCGCTTCTATCTGCGGCTAATGTTTCACATGGTTAAACTGCTTGTTAACACTCGCTCCCACTTGGGCTTCTATCTGTGGCTAATATTTTGCATGGTTAAACTGCTTGTTAACACTCGCTCCTACTTGGGCTTCTATCTACAGCTAATGTTTTGTATGGTTAAACAGCTTGTTAACACTCTCTCCCACTTGGGCTTCTATCTGTGGCTAATGTTTCACATGGTTAAACTGCTTGTTAACACTCGCTCCCACTTGGGCTTCTATCTGCGGCTAGTGTTTCACATGGTTAAACTGCTTGTTAACACTCGCTCCCACTTGGGCTTCTATCTGCGGCTAATATTTTGCATGGTTAAACTGCTTGTTAACACTCGCTCCCACTTGGGCTTCTATCTGCGGCTAATGTTTCACATGGTTAAACTGCTCGTTAACACTCGCTCCCACTTGGGCTTCTATCTGCGGCTAATGTTTCACATGGTTAAACTGCTTGTTAACACTCACTCCCACTTGGGCTTCTATATGCGACTAATGTTTTGCATGGTTAAACTGCTCGCTGCCACTTGGGGTCCTATCTGTGGCTAATATTTCGCACTGTTAAAGTGCCAGCTCACCTTCTCAGACCGGTTGTGGAGTAGGCGGCACTCCGCCTGGTTGAGCACACAGAAGTAAGGCTCCCAGACGGGCACCGGAAGGCGGCCATTGTTGACCAGCGTCCCAGTGAAGTGAGACTCCACCTCTGTAATAAAAATAGAAAAAAGTGAGTTAATTGTCATTTGAGTGATAATAAATGCACTTTGAATGTATATTGAGGGGTCCTGAACATAAGCCGAATCAGTCAAACGCAGGCTTCCTGTGCGGAAGGTAGGGAGTTCGAATCCCAATTGAGTCAAATCAATGACTTACAACTTGTCATTACCTCGCCTGGTACTGGTTATTAGTATAATACACCAAGGACTGGTTAGTTCAATATCGAGATACTGTGACTGAGTGGGAAATTGGGTCATGGTGCCGGTGGCCTGGTCCCATAGTGGGGTACCAATATAAAGTTGCCTTGAGTGCGCAATGTCACAAGTCGGTACTCGTCCTGATATTACCTTAGATGTTGCTAGGACGCTAAACTCCAATAGACAACAAACCCATGTAGATTACAATCAACCCACGTTAATCCGAAGTACCTTGTCCCTGTCACTCAATGCTGGTATAGTGAAACTGTCGAACAAATTCTAAGGATTAGCAGAAAACAGTGAATTGAGGGAAATTTGTCCAAAGGATATTTCGGTCGGACAGCAACAAAAAATGCTGTTGGACTTATAAAAAAAAATCAACAACAAAAAACATTCAAACCAAACTAGCACAACTACTAACAGCTAAAGATGACAAGGCTACTACCAAATTGAGACTATTGCTGTTCAGCCGCAACAAGCCACAGTGTGACTTAAGCTAAGATTCCTTACACGCGGTATGCGGTATGCGAATGCGAATGCAACAAAAAATCGAAACGCACACACGTCACACACAAACCATGCACACGTCATACACACCATGCACACGCCACACACATCGTCACACACACACACGCACTTCACACACATGTCACACACACACACCATGCACACATCACACATTGTGCACACGTCACATACTCACGTCACACATACTGTGCACATGACACACGCGCACCCGTCACACACAAACCATGCACACGTCACATACACCGCGCACACGTCACACACCATGCACATGTCACACACACCATGCACATGCGCGGTATGCGAATGCGAATGCGAATGCGAATGCGAATGCGTCAACTCGATCGGTCCCTGTAGCCATCGGTGCGGCATGCGGTATGCGGCACGTGGTGTGCGAATAGAAACGTAAGTCGCACTTGTCCATTAGGTTTACACTAGGAGAGGCGACTGATCATTACGGAACGGTCACACACAGGGGTGCTGAGTGGAAACATATGGTAGTGGTGGTGGGGGGTAGACGCTTGCCGCTTACCGCGTAGAAGGAATCCTCCCATTCGCATACCGCATACCGCATAGAAGGAATCTTAGCTTTACTCGTTATCGACAGGGTAAATAAACCATAATAAACCATAATACTACCTATTAGTTTTAATCATTAATGGGACCTTATATTAAAACAATATATGCAACTTTTCACTTTTACAGACAACACAGTGCTATAGGTAGAACATAATTGGCTTAAGACCCAACTCCAAATACAGACTAGAATTATATCACAGAGGACATCTTCCTCGCCCCGACTTTAGTTCCGCCGCGAAACACCAGGTGGCGGCACTAGCTCAACGGTCTGCTTGCTCGCAGCAGACCCATTCGGGTCCTCCACTTCCTCACTTCACTTCCTTCCACATAAACCCGCGAGATTGGTTGGTAGTTGGAGTTTAACGTCCTGGCAACATCTAAGGTCATATCAAGAGGGGGACTGACTTGTGACAGTGCTTGCTTGCTTGGGGTTGTTTGTAACCTTACGACGGTTACTGGTTGCAGAACTGCAACATTATAGAGAGGCTCCGATAAATCGGCCCAATCTTTGGTTGAAGATTAATCTTCAGTAGGGACGGTTGTAGAAGCTGGGGACATCTTTACAACGTTGAAACGGCGAAGCGTTGAGGCGGCCCAGCAACGAGAACAAAGCGAGAGAAACGTAAAGGTACAGGGCCCCACCCAAGCACACAACTCCCCTGGTCAGGGTGAGGAGTATGCCCAGGAGAAGAAGAAAAAGGGTAGAGTCTAGGAAAGAGAAACGACGAGAGTTGAGTCAAAGGACCGTGTCTATTTGAACTATGGTGACCAGCCAGCGAGCCAAAGACACGGACAGAGTAAGAGTAGAAAGTGAAATGCTGGCGGGCTCCCCCTCCTGGAACTCTTTTCAGACATATCAAGCAGGAGCAAGGCCAGCGGAGAGGAGATAGAGAGAGGTGTGGATGAAGTGCGGTCCGGATAGCAAGTCTCTCTGTGACGGTGCACACTCATGATGACATTATGGTGCTGCCCGACTGTGAGATCAGGCTGCCGGCATCACGACCCAACATCCTACTCAGTCACATTATCCTAATAATGTGGTAACCCTATCCTAATAATGCTGAGCGCCATTTTGTACATCATTAGTTTTACATGATCACACACACACTGCATACACTTCACACACACCGCGCACATGACACATGCACACATGTCACACACAAACCATGCACACATCATACACACCATGCACACGCCACACACATCGTCACACACACACACGCACGTCACACACACGTCACACACACACACCATGCACACATCACACATTGTGCACACGTCACATACTCACGTCACACATACTGTGCACATGACACACGCGCACCCGTCACACACAAACCATGCACACGTCACATACACCGCGCACACATCACACACCATGCACATGTCACACACACCATGCACACGTCACACACACCCATCACACAATGCACACATCACACACACGTCACACACAAACCACGCAGACATCACATACAACACACACACATTACACACACGTCACACACTCATGTCACACACACCGCGCACATGCCACAGGCACCGGGCGCACGTCACACACGATGTGCACATGTCACACACATGTCACACACATCACACACACTGCGCACATATCACACACATGTCACACACACTGCGCACACATCACATACTCACATCACGTCACACACACATCACACACACATGTCACACATACACACTCCCCTCTTTACCTGCGCTAATCGGCCTGTATGTAAACATTGTGCGCATGTCTTTTCCATTGACCGCCCGGCAATGCGGGCTGTCCGCCAGTCTGCCGGCTCCCATTCCACTACACGCCAAGCCCCACTAAACAGACCACCGTTTATGCTTTAAAAAAAAATAAAAATAAAAAATAAACGTCATTAAATACTAAATACAAAATTGTATGCGTCTCTGTGTTTACATTGAAGCTTTCAGATACCAAATAAAAACGAATAAATAAACATCCAATTCACAATCAGAACTTGTTGGTAAGTATTTAAATATTGGTGGTTAAAAAAAAAATAATTGCTAAGGTGACTCTGGTTAAATAAACCCATTGGTCCAAATCCCGCATCCAACAACACAATAGTGAATAGCGTGTGACAAGTGCACACACACAAAAAGACTAATTCTTTAAAATTGTAACTACAATAGAAATAATACAACCACCACCACCAACAACAACAACAAATGAATTATTTCAAAACATTAACAATTTCTGGTATTTATTATCATTGTTCACATGCAGAGCTTTAATGTGAAATATCGGGTGTGTATTAAATTAAAGCTTAAAGGCCCTGTCACACCTCACCGGACTGGGGGAAACGGCCAGAAACCAAACAAAGTCTGTTTTGTGTCCGTACAAGTTTTGAACATGCACACAACTAGGAATGGATGCCACCGGACTGACGTCTACGGTTCTTGTCCGGTTTGAGTTTGTTTCATCTGTTGGCTATCCATTCATGTCCGTTTCATGTCCGTTTCATGTCCGTTTCATGTCCGTTTCATGTCCGTTCGTCTGGCGGCCTTCGCAACACTTTGACACATTTTAATGCATTTTGATCCTTATCACCACCAGACTAGACAATTCGGTCCGTTGCTCAATCCAGCGAGGTGTGACAGCCGCGTTATCATTGATGTGGCTGGTGATTTAAATTTGCATAATCGGATGATTTTGCATTTTTGCTTTTTTTTTTTTTAAAGAGACACGTATGTTAGCTAGGTCATTTCATTTAGCGTGGCCTAACTTTTTATTTGAAAGGGTATATGAACTGAAAAACATGTCAACTTAATTTTGGCATGCACATCGAAATGCTGGACACATGTACTGTTTACCCCGTTGAATAAGTGCACCAATGTCTAAGTTGGAGATATATGTGCTGTATAAGCAATTACACGAGTAATATGATTAAGCTATGCTTAGGACCGACCCCCCGGTATAACTACAGCAAAGTATTTTATGATTGCGCGTGTATTTTTTTTACTCCACTCGCGGTGTTCGATTTGAAATTCTAGCAATTCTCGCTGTCGACATGTATCCACGCAACATACAGTCAGAGTGGTGTTCAAAGTCAACATGGAAACAACAGAATTGTATACACGCGCAGGAATTAATCCCTACCAGGAAGTACCTACCCACACACTGGTCAAAAGGAAAGTTTGTTTTATTTAACGATGGCTCTAGAGCACATTGATTTTTATCATCGGCTATTGGATGTCAAACATATGGTCATTCTGATATATTTCTTTGGAGGAAACCCGCTGCCGCCAAATAGGCTACTCTTTCCGATAAGCAGCAAGGGGTCTTTTATATGCACATTCCCACAGACAGGACAGCACATACCACAGCCTTTGATGAACCAGTTGTGGACCACTGGTTGGAACACACTGGCGATCCAATAGATGATGCTCTGCAAACTGTTGCACTTAAGTTGCATAGTCCGATGATGTTGAGTTTCTGTCATTTTCTGAGATAAATATATTATGTTGATCGCTATAGTATAATCTACCTTACTTTAGTTTGAAGTAATTTTTATTTTAAATGGCCACCTTTTGAGATATTGAAACGTAAACATGCTAAATTAATTTCGGCAAACACACCAATACTCTGAAACCATGAGCTTCTGCAGTAATAGGCTCTATTAAAGTAAAAGTATAACTATAAGTATAACTAGTATAACTATAAGTATAACTAGTATAACTATAAGACGCTCCAACAACACCAAGCCTCCTCGCAGACGACCGGAAACAGTGCGAGCAGGCATGCAACAACCTTTTTTTCTTTTCTTTTTTGTTGTTGTAAATATAGTTTATTCATTGAATAAAGTCTTTTGTCAGCGCCGTGGCACTGGTCTTCCAGCCATGTGACAATACAGTTATTTACAATATATGCATATGTAGTCTGATATTGTCATCAGCAGCTAGCCCAAATCAGCTGAAATAACAATATCAAACATTCAAAGACTTACATATGGTATAGTTTGACAATTCACATACAAAAATAGCAGTTATATGTTGTATTCCTACACACTTGATACATACATGTGTATTGATTAGACCTTTACATTACGGAGTGGTTAGGTGCATAGTTTCCCTTCATATGTTGTGAAATGCAAAACTATCATGTTGTTGGAGTTAACATTTTGAGATGGAGTGAGTGTTAGTAGAATGGTTTGTTTATTCTGTTAGATAGAGTGTGGTTAGCTTATAGGGTTATGCTTAAAAGGTTAATACCTCAGGTGTGTTTTTTGACTACATGAAGTAGTTTGAGTAAGTAGGTTGTTAGTAATGATGGGATAAACAATGCTTGGAGGATTGTATGTTTCAGTCATTTAGTAGTCTAGTACAGACTTTATTAGTGTCTATGTTTATACAAAGACCCTATAATACCCTATAATTAATTAGTTGCCTTGGCAACAGATGTGAACGCAGCAATGTGGACAGAGAAGAACAGAGAATTGACAGAAGCCTACCGACTCTGTTGAGGCGAACCCGCTACCTTCAATGGTAGTTTAAGAAGACTGGTCTTAGTAATACACAGGTACTATACTGTTTCTATACAGACTGGTAATGGTACCAGTAATATATATACTGGCACTGGATAATGTGACTGAGTGAAATGTTGGGTCATGGTGCTGGCGGCTTGGTATCCCAGTGGGGCAGCACTATAAAGTCGTCATGAATGCCCACTGTCCCGAGTCGGTACCCGTCCTGATATGACGTTAGATGTTGCCAGGACGTAAAACTCCAAGAAACAAATAAACATCCAACTTGCCATTTATCCTAATGCTAAACTATTAAATTGTTTAAGGCCCTGTCACACCTCACCGGATTGGGGGAAACGGTCACAAAACGAACAATGTCCGGTTTGTGTCCATACAAGTTTTGAACATGCACAAAACTAGGAACGGATGCCGCTAGACTGACGTCTACGTTTCTTGTCCAGTTTGATTTTGTTTCGTCCATTGGCTATCCATTCATGTCCAATTCATGTCCGTTTCATGTCAGTTTCATGTCTGTTTGTAGACCCGATGTGACAACACTTTGAAACATTTGAATACATGTTGATACTTATCACCACCGGACTAGACAATGCTGTCCGTTGCTCAATCCGACATAATGTGACAGGCACTTTCCATGCATGTATTAGTTAGCTATTGTTGGTTAGTTGTTGGAGTTTTACATCCTGGCAACATCTAAGGTCATATCAGTATGAGGTTAGCTATTGTTAGTTTGTAAAGATTCATCTGTGTGTACCGCTCAACCTATGATTTGTTTGTTGTTGTTTTACGTCCTAGCAACAACTAAGGTCATATCACGACGGGTACCGACTTGTGACAGTGCGCACTCATGGCGACTTTATAGTGCTGCCCCACTGGGAGATCAAGCCACTGTGACATACATATCTCACTCAGCCACATTATCCTGACAGCGAGCCAACCAGTCCTGCCCTATCCTAATAATGCCAAGCGCAAGTCTCAATTTTAAAGTCATTGGCTTAACTCGACCAGGGTTCGAACCCACAAACCCATGGGTTTGGATTCCCCGATCTCCCAAAACAGGAGATGGACGCTCAACTCATTCTCCCATCCCATCTGGTCTCTCAACCTATGAAGGGGGAGGGGCGGCGGGTGCCGCCAACCAAATCCACCCTACCATATCAATGGCAAAATAAATAATTTTAAAATCGTGACTAATCAGCGGAAACATGGTCAGAGTCACATGGATTCACAACAACAAAACAGTCAATGCCTTCCAAAATGGCGGCACATATCAGGTCCAAGGGCAATCAGGTTCCTGAGAACAGGACCATTGTTTCAGTAATGTTCCACTCAGCCGCGAAGGACGGTTTGTATCACACTTAAGCCCTGTTCACACACGCACCTTAAGTCTCCTCAACTAATTCACCTCCACCTCCCGAAGTGGTTTACATGAGGCGAACTAGTTGAGCCGAATCAGCCCTAATTCGCCTTAGCTGCCCATTCACATGCACATTTTGAGGCGACTTAAGCCCCGTTCACACTGGCGAGTTGAAACGCTTCATCTAAATTGACTTGCCTAGTTCGCCTCACATTCGCCATTTGGAAGCTACGCTAAAGCGATTTAGGGCTGAATCTATTCATCTAGTTCGCTTCAAGTAAACCACCTCTCGAGGTAGTATAGATGAAGCGATATAGCTGGTTCCCGGGCGGTGATAGTGTAAAATAGCTGTGCTCACCGGATACAAGCTCAGGTGTAACTATTGCTGGTGACTGGCAGTGTTAGGGACCGATTAGGCCGAAATCTATTGAATGCGATCGTATTTAACAGAATTACATACTCAAATAATGAAATTTAATTAAATTAACCCTAAATTCCAAGCGATATTAACGTAGCAGGTACATCGGCGTCGTTATTCATATTGTCGAATCGACGAGTGTAAACTAAACAAATAGCAGTGCTCGCCGGATACAGGGGGGGGGGGGACTTGCTCATGCGCAGATATCGATTTCCGGCTAAAAGTATTGCATGTGTGAACACGACACTAAATCGATTCATATAAAACGATTTGTCTAAGTCGACATAAAAATTGTGTGTGTGAACAGGCATATATCAGAATGTTTGTTTGTTGGGGTTTTACATCCTGGCCATATCTAAGGTCAAATGGTGCGCACTCATGGTGTCTGAATAGGGCTATTCCACTGGGAAACCAGGCTACTGGCTGGCACCATGATCCGATTTCCCACTCAGTCACATTATCGTCACACTGAGCTAACCAGTCCTTGCCCTGTCCTATTAATGCCGAGTGCCAGGTTACGTAGCGACAAGTATCAATTGGTTTGAATCAGCCGGGTTTCAAACTCTCACGTTCCGCACAGGAAGCCTGCGCTCTGCCAACAAAGATATTAAACAAAGGTAATAAAGAATGAGACGGGGTGGCCGAATGAGTTGAGATTGATTGATGGATTGATTGGTGGTTGCTTTACGCCGTGTCAGCAGCATAGGCCATATTCACGGCGAGAAATGTTTGTTTTTTGTTCAAACCATCGCTTTTACATGTAGAAGTAGACAATCAATTATGTGCCAATAGACACTCATTAAATTAGAAAGCTCACAATCATATATTTGTGGTCAAGGGAAACAAATTCCCATAGAAAAAGAAAAGTTTTATTAATAATTGATAGAATCTATTTAGTAAACTATATGAGGTGGTACAGTCCAGCTGCCCTCAAAAAGGCTAAAATGTTTTCCTGTTTTACCTTAGTAAAAAGGTCATGCATACTGTCTGCAGTGTAGAACTGTTGGCACAGGGCCAAAAAATCAACGCAACTTAGTAAAATGTGTTTGAGTGTCAGCGGGGACTGACACCCAATACATTCAGGGGGAGGTTCCCCCTTGAGCAGAAAAGCATGTGTAAGCCACGAGTGGCCAATACGGCAGCGTCTAAGGACCACTTGGTCCCGCCGACCTCCCGCATGAGTCTGTGGTGGCTTTCCCACAGATGGTTCAATTTCTTTAAGTTTATTAATGTTTTCATCCCACTCATGTTGCCATTTGGATTTTATGTGGGTGGCTATTAGTGGTTTCAGATCAGAGTGAGGGATCAGACACGGTTCAAGATCACAGTTCAGGGCCTTCTTCGCAGCCCGATCAGCTCGTTCGTTTCCTTGTATGCCGGCATGGCACAGGTGAATGTCATACCATCCGTTGTCAGTTGGTTCATTTTATAAATGACCGTTGCTAGAATAGGGTGATTCGTTTTCAGTCCAGCAACAGCCAGGAGGCAAGAGAACGAATCACTGTATATAACATAGTTAGTGTGGTTGGATACCTCGATACACTCCAACGCGAGAAGGAGTGCTCGGGCTTCTGCAGTGAAAATCGAGCTCTGATCAGGCAAACGTACACCAAATTTTTCCCGTCGGCAGACTGCCACAGTAGCTACCCGGCTTTGGTCTTTCGAACCATTGTATATGGAGAGGTGGTCTGCAAACTGGCCTTGAATCTCTGCATGCAGTCCTTGGTACTCGAGTGGATGTGTCCCAGACTTCCTCAATTGAGTTGAACGTCCGTCTCCCGTTCTGGTAGATCGTGGGGTCGAACCCTGGTCAAGTCAAACCGATGGCATACAAATTTATACTTGTCGCTTCCTCGTCAGGCACTCTGCATTATTAGGATATGGCAAGGATCAGTGGAATGAGGAAGACCAATCGTCCACGACTGAAATTTCCCATGCTTAATCAACTAATCTACCCCCAAAGAAAAGTAGAAAAAAAAAAGTTAATAATAACAATAACAATAATAACAATAATAATAAAGAAGTCGAAGAAGATGAAGAAGAAGACATGAAATAATTTTTTTAAAGATGAAGACGAAGAAAAAGAAGATGAAACAAAAAGAAAAACGAACAAGAAAGAAGAACAAGAACAAGAATACAAAGAACAAGAACAAGAACAAGAATACGAAGAACAAGAACACGAAGAACAAGAACAAGAATACGAAGAACAATAACAAGAATACGAAGAACAAGAACAAGAAATAATAACAAGAATACAAAGAACAAGAACAGGAAAGAACAAGAACAAGAATACAAAGAACAAGAACAAGAAAGAACAAGAACAAGAAAGAACAAGTACAAGAATACGAAGAACAAGAACAAGAAAGAAGAACAGAACAAGAATACAAAGAACAAGAAGGAAAAGGAAGAAGAAAGATTGATGTACACAAAGCATGAATGACCTACATAAATATGTAAGTGTATAGTACATAGACAAGTATGGTATGCAGGAGTAGCACTCGGCCTGCTGCTTCGTGCCGCGTTAGTCGCACTATGGGCGGTGCTGTATGGACTAGTAGCAGTTACACATAAATCATCAACGTCGTGTTGCTCTAACTTCATTATCCACGAGTTCCTTCATTATGGCGCGGCTCCATGGCCACAACGGCTGTGCATACAAAGTATCCATGGGAACAGCGCTCAGACGTGGCTGAAGAGCTGTTTATGTGCACTATTATACTATGTACACTGTATTATATTGTATTATATATAGTTTAGTATTATATATATTATCCTAATGCTATATATGCTAAACTGTTAAATTGTTTACATGCATGTATTAGTTAGCTATTGTTGGTTGGTTGTTGGAGTTTTACGTCCTGGCAACATCTAAGGTCACATCAGGATGGGCTTAGCTATTGTTGGTTGGTTGCTGGAGTTTTACATCCTGGTAACATCTAAGGTGATATCAGGATGGGGTTAGCTAATGTTGGTTGGTTGCTGGAGTTTTACGTCCTGGCAACATCTAAGGTGATATCAGGATGGGGTTAGCTATTGTTGGTTGGTTGTTGGAGTTTTACGTCCTGGCAACATCTAAGGTTATCTAGGATGGGGTTAGCTATTGTTGGTTGGTTGTTGGAGTTTTACATCCTGGCAACATCTAAGGTGATATCAGGATGGGGTTAGCTATTGTTGGTTGGTTGTTGGAGTTTTACGTCCTGGCAACATCTAAGGTCATATTGGGATGGGGTTAGCTATTGTTGGTTGGTTGTTGGAGTTTTACATCCTGGCAACATCTAAGGTGATATCAGGATGGGGTTAGCTATTGTTGGTTGGTTGTTGGAGTTTTACGTCCTGGCAACATCTAAGGTGATATCAGGATGGGGTTAGCTATTGTTGGTTGGTTGTTGGAGTTTTACATCCTGGCAACATCTAAGGTGATATCAGGATGGGGTTAGCTATTGTTGGTTGGTTGTTGGAGTTTTACATCCTGGCAACATCTAAGGTGATATCAGGATGGGGTTAGCTATTGTTGGTTGGTTGTTGGAGTTTTACGTCCTGGCAACATTAAGGTGATATCAGGATGGGGTTAGTATTGTTGGTTGGTTGTTGGAGTTTTACGTCCTGGCAACATCTAAGGTGATATCAGGATGGGGTTAGCTATTGTTGGTTGTTGTTGGAGTTTTACATCCTGGCAAATCTAAGTGATATCAGATGGGGTTAGCTATTGTGGTTGGTTGTTGGAGTTTTACGTCCTGGCAACATCTAAGGTGATATCAGGATGGGGTTAGCTATTGTTGGTTGGTTGTTGGAGTTTTACGTCCTGGCAACATCTAAGGTGATATCAGGATGGGGTTAGCTATTGTTGGTTGGTTGTTGGAGTTTTACATCCTGGCAACATCTAAGGTGATATCAGGATGGGGTTAGCTATTGTTGGTTGGTTGTTGGAGTTTTACGTCCTGGCAACATCTAAGGTGATATCAGGATGGGGTTAGCTATTGTTGGTTGGTTGTTGGAGTTTTACGTCCTGGCAACATCTAAGGTGATATCAGGATGGGGTTAGCTATTGTTGGTTGGTTGTTGGAGTTTTACATCCTGGCAACATCTAAGGTGATATCAGGATGGGGTTAGCTATTGTTGGTTGGTTGTTGGAGTTTTACGTCCTGGCAACATCTAAGGTGATATCAGGATGGGGTTAGCTATTGTTGGTTGGTTGTTGGAGTTTTACATCCTGGCAACATCTAAGGTGATATCAGGATGGGGTTAGCTATTGTTGGTTGGTTGTTGGAGTTTTACGTCCTGGCAACATCTAAGGTGATATCAGGATGGGGTTAGCTATTGTTGGTTGGTTGTTGGAGTTTTACGTCCTGGCAACATCTAAGGTGATATCAGGATGGGGTTAGCTATTGTTGGTTGGTTGTTGGAGTTTTACATCCTGGCAACATCTAAGGTGATATCAGGATGGGGTTAGCTATTGTTGGTTGGTTGTTGGAGTTTTACGTCCTGGCAACATCTAAGGTGATATCAGGATGGGGTTAGCTATTGTTGGTTGGTTGTTGGAGTTTTACATCCTGGCAACATCTAAGGTGATATCAGGATGGGGTTAGCTATTGTTGGTTGGTTGTTGGAGTTTTACATCCTGGCAACATCTAAGGTGATATCAGGATGGGGTTAGCTATTGTTGGTTGGTTGTTGGAGTTTTACGTCCTGGCAACATCTAAGGTGATATCAGGATGGGGTTAGCTATTGTTGGTTGGTTTTGGAGTTTTACGTCCTGGCAACATCTAACGTGATATCAGGATGGGGTTAGCTATTGTTGGTTGGTTGTTGGAGTTTTACATCCTGGCAACATCTAAGGTGATATCAGGATGGGGTTAGCTATTGTTGGTTGGTTGTTGGAGTTTTACATCCTGGCAACATCTAAGGTGATATCAGGATGGGGTTAGCTATTGTTGGTTGGTTGTTGGAGTTTTACATCCTGGCAACATCTAAGGTGATATCAGGATGGTGTTAGCTATTGTTGGTTGGTTGTTGGAGTTTTACGTCCTGTCGCTCGGGGAAGGAGAGGAGGTGGAGTACGAGTGCAAGCCCTATA